>JAZHPH010000402.1:58293-82919 GCA_037356405.1 Nasonia oneida | reverse complement strand
TTCAAGTTTGTCTTAACAATTTCGTCGATTTTATATTTATGAAGGGCGTAATATTGTTTGAACGAGTTTACATTTTTCAGAATTTCACGACATACTTCAGCCTCTTCTCTTTTCAAAGCGTCTTTTATATAATCTAAAATTGAGTCCACGCCGCGATTAACTAATCCCGAAAGCTCCTCGAGCTGTTTAAAACGCAAATCGATGCACTCTTTTACCTGTTTTAAGCCAGCGAACGTTTGTTGATGCATAATTACACTAGGCGGACTCTCGTACTTTTTCTGCTTCTTGCACGCAAGCTGTGCAGGTGGATGCTGTTGTGTTTCTTCGTCATGGCCGCCGACACTGCTGATGAACTGCTGACCGTTGTGGGTTGTCATTTCTGCTGTAGGTGCTGATGTTGCTGTTGGCCTCTCGTCGATGCCGATCGCCCTTGCTCCGAAGCTGTTTGTGAATGTGACATCGTGATTTGGAAGGAGGATCTTGCTAGGATTTCCAAAATCCTGGTAGAACGTGAAGGAGTGATTCAGATATGCATCCATAGCATCCATCTGATCTTTGATCACTTCCCAGCTGTTTGTGTCGAGTGTCACATACTTGTCTGGCGATCCATTGGCACAAATTTTTAACACTGCTCTGTAGTAACCACCGTAATACTCCAGGCCTATGGTTGCACGCTTGCAGTTTGATTTGTTGAGCGCGTACGTCGTCGACTACAACAAGTTGCAGGTGATCGACTTATTTTTCCAAGACTCGGCACTTGGTGGTGGTGCTGCTGCCGCTGCTACTGCTGCTGAATCCATTGCAAAGATTTTTTACGCACGAGGTCTACTTGACGAGAGTGTTCTTACGACTGATGGCTGGCGACTGCGCCACGACACCTTTATAAAGCATGGGACGACAAAGAGCGAGCGTCAACGAGTCGCAGATCTTTCTAGAAACGGCCGTTACAGTATTTACATTCCATAGTGAAACGAGACGCGTTTGATATCGATAGAAGTTGTTTTGTTTAATCCAACCGTCACAGCTAGTACGTTTGTATAAACTGCTCAGATAATAAACATTCGGTCTTGGCTGTGCAGATCTGATTACAGTAACCCCGTCCTGTAGAACTCGTGCGTGGGAATGCGTTGACTCGATGATGGCGATGACGCATTGTTTTATTTTGCATTCTTTTCATGAGCCTTCGATAAAACTTAACGGCTAATGCGTCATTCTTGACAAAGTCTGATGAAAAAAAAAACGTAGATATTTTCGCAGAGAAATGCCACTACACATATGATACAGAAACATAATGCAGTGCTCGCCACATACTTTAGAGTCGACGCTCTGCACTTGTTTTTTATTCCAATCGAATCGCGTGCAGTTTTTTCCGAGTCGATCAAGATGATGCTTTGATACGGGTGCAACTCCGTAGCTGTCAAAGTAAATTCCATATCCATTTGTATCTATAAAGATGGCAACCTAGTGTGATCCTGGCTGATCGGACGTGTCGAGATTCGTTACAATAGCTGTCGGTGTGGATAGCAATTTCGGAACGTGATTAGCAGCGTAAACTCCTACTGAATCGGCTTTTAATCCTCTAATAGCTGAGATTATTTGACGCGTATTCATGTTGATGGTGCATCTACGTACTCTTCTTCTACCGCACCGTCTTTTTTCTCGTCAGCTTCTTTTTTAATTCCGTCCACAACGTCGCTAGCACGAAATCTTTCGGGATAGTGATATCTCTCCATCTGCAGCCGATCGTAATCTAATATAGCTTGGTACATTACTTGGCTATTTATGTCGTACGGGTCTCTTCGATGAGGACTGGCAACGATTGAGTGTATCCACCTTCTGATTTGATAGGCTCGACGCAGTGCGCAAACATTTTTCTTGTTCTCGAATTTCTTGATACCATGGCTGGTGCACAGCAAGACGTTAGGGAAATGCACAGATAGTTCGTCAAACGAAGGCGCGCTAAAATCTTCTAAATTTATGATTCTTCGAGCCACTACTTTTTCCAAAAACTTGGCTTTTGCCTGGCCACGCACGTATATACGGCGCGCGTCTTTCACCAAGTTGCACAGATTACGACGCAGATTCTTGAAGGAGATATCTCCATCGTGCCACTCTAAACCGTGTACATCGAGAGTACAGTAATTATTTGTCTGTTGCATATCTACGGGTAATTCGGTAAAACTGCACGGTGCGCGAATGATCCAATGACCAACTATACGACTCTGGAGCGATAAAACTCCGACTTCTTTGGGAATAAATTTTTTATTTATATCCCGAAGGCCTTGAATATCGATCACGTAGTCCGTCATGATGATGCTGTTGCTGCTCGAGTACGTTAGGTGCTGGCTGTTTCGAGAGGGAGACTAACTGCATACTGTCAGCGCGCTCGCCTTATGAAGCGCGAATCAAAATTTTTTTGAGGCGCTGTGATCGAGTGTGCGTGCGCATCAAGCGCTAAAATCCGTTACGATTTGGCGGTTAGAGTCGATTTCCAGAACGTTGTCGTACTCTGCGTAAACGATACAGTTGATAGCAGTGAGAAGAGCCGTCTCAAATCTCACTTCTATGCGTATGCTACCCGAGCGCAAGAGATTCCAATGTGTGGCACAGTGTGCCGATAAATCAGGAGTGAGATCGAAGGCCGTCAAAAAATTGCATTTGTAATAGTTGTAGCGATTGATGCCAAAACCTTCGTTGAGAAAATGCACGCCTGTACCCGTGTAAAGTGTTTGAAAAGCGTCAATGTAGAGTTTGTCGATACCCGTGAAACGTGGTTGCAAAGGTTTGCTTGGAATTTGTACGCCATCGACGTAGAGAGAAATATATGCTGGACATGCATTCCGTCGAGTGAGAATGTAAAAATGCCATTTTTACCCCAAACTAAATACGCCTAGGACCAAAAATATCCGTAACACTTCTCAAACTCTGCTGCTGCTGCTGTGTACTTCTCTTTTTAGGCCTCTTCTTCGTTTTTCTCGTGACTCTCTTCTTCCGTCCTACCGTATGTTGTTTGCGTTTTTTGCTAGAGCCGATTGTATTCGATGTACGCGTCTTTCTCAACTAACGCCTTCGTTGCATTGTGCGTGATTTATAACCAGAGCCTTTCATCATTTCTGCTATCTTTTCACCGGCTTTTCTCTTCAATTTTTGTCCAGACTCTTTAGTACGATATTTGAACGCCTCCTTGAAATTCGAGCCGTTGTTTGCAACGTCGTCCAACACGTTGATGCCTGTGCGCATAGCCTCTTTGCCCACAGCTCTGGCACCGGAAGCGATGTACGGAAGAATTTTGCGAAATAAACCTCCGAGCCACGCACCTACACCTCGTCCGCGCTGATACGTTGAACCGGAATAGACGTGTCTCACTCCTCCACCGCCTACCTGCTCGTCGTAGTAGCGTATGTAGTGACTCATCGTGACATAGCATTGCTCTCTCTCTCTCTCTAGCGATTACGTTTAAAGTGAAGCGTAACCGTCAGCGTTCCATATTCGAATGGTATTCGCACTCCGTGCTGATCCCTTATATCTATGACAATCGAGCGAAAACTGTGATGTAAAAGCGGAATATAATGAGCAGATGCAAAATGTCTCACGATATTACTGCCGAATTTGTACTTTGCACTATCCACGGAAACTATACGCAGTAGAGCAGCTTGAGTGTCGCCTACAGTGTGTGGCTCGCATACATCCGTGTACACGTAGAGCTGATCGGGAATAGCTCGGGAAAGCGATGCTGGTCTGTTTCCTAGTGCGACTACACTACCCATTGACGATGTGACAAAGGTGCCATTCTTTCGCCTAGTCTCGGAATCTTCGAAACCGAAAATGCGGCAAATTTTTTCGTTAAACATTGTCTGATGCTGATCATCGCAGGCACACTTGCGCTGTAGCATGTAGTAGCCCTTTTGAAAGGGTGCAACTTCGAGACGCAGATGATCGTGAAAGGCAGCTGATTTATTTATTTCGTTGGCTAGTTGCTCGATCTTGTCGTAAATACCGTGCGGAAAAAAATGCGTTTCCTGCTTTGCCTTTTCCGACTGTTTAAACGTGTAAACGGCATCCGATTCTTGAATGTGCATGACAGTGCTCGGCACGTGAATTTCGACGAGCGCAACGGACCAATTCCCGCTGAGTCTGAGCTCGCGCGAGAGCTTCGTTGTAAAGCAGCTGGTGGCGTTTTCGCTGTAGTACGTCATACTGCTGTTGCTAGGCAGAACTAGGTAAAAATCGTTCTGGTCCATTTTTAAATTGTTTGTACTTCAGAGGCTTTGATCCACGAGTTGAATTTGTCCGGATAGCCAGCCCACTTGACGAGTAGCTGCTTCTTCGAGCCACGACCCTTTGTACGAATTACGCGTTCTATTTTGAATTGCTCAGCAGCGTCCGACATGCGTTTCGTGCCAACGTGAGCGAGCTCCTCGAGATAGAAAAAGCCGTCAATCTCCGCGCCGTTCTGATCTTCCAGGATAAACGTTGGTAACTGCTGTCTGTTGGATATGCGCTTAATCTTGAAAACTTCCTCGCTAAAGTTTTTTTCATATCCCTTCTCGAAAGTATTTTTCGTGCGACTAATGCGTACGTAAGATCCGGGCTTGTATTTATTCATTACACCTGACGCCATCTTTTCGCGATTCTTGTAAGTCGATTGCAGATGAGCTCTTTTTGCTAAATTTTCGCGCGCTTTCGCAGCATTGTAGATGCTCACGTCACAGGGGCGCATCTTTGTACCGCTGTGTTGCGTATGATTGTAAGCCTCGATGATTTTCTGCACCACGTCGATGTAACGTTGCGTGTTATTGTGAGAAAAGTATCGCCACATTCGTTCGCGTATAGTACGGTTTAGTCTTTCTAATTTTTTCTTTCCCGTATCCGCGGAGTAATCGCTTCGCTGTGGAAGTCCCTCTCGAAACTCGATAGGTACAGCAGCACTCCCGCCAACTTTGATTTCCCTGGGGTACGTCTCTTGCCACTCGGTATAGTAGAGCAGAACCCTGTCGAAGCGAGCATCGCACATCTCCGGCAGATGCTCGAGAAATTTTTTCAGAAACCAACTTTTTCCAGCTCCTGTTGGTCCTGCTATGCATGTCGTAAAAGGATGCTTCCAACGCGTATCCATCTTTTCGTCTAAAGCGCTCTCTTCCCGAAAAGCGCTTTTTATTAATATTATTCCTCCTCTACCGCGGGGGGCGGCGACGGCGGGCGCGGGCCGCGTATACGCGTGTACTCTCGCGGGCCTCGTATACGCGTATACTCACGCGGGCCGCTTATAAGCGTATATTATCGGCCACGAGTATCATCCGCGGACGAGCCGTCTATACGCGTGCATGTACGGCTCAACTATAAGCGTGCGATGATGAGTGGGTAAAGGAGAGAGAGAAGGATGTTATAATTACAAGAAAAAGTTTAAAATACTTTTTTTTATTATAAATATATTAAACATAACGCAGAACAATTTATATTACTTAAAAACTAATACAAAAACGAGATTCTTAAATTTACTTTTATTTATTCACAAACAACTTACATACTATACTTAACTTTTGTAACCGTACGGGAGCGATAACCCGGGAGTAACATACCTACGCTTTTTTAGAACTATGCTACACGATTTGACCTCTTCTCGCGTGACGACAGTGTGATCTGGCAATCTTTTAATAGAATTAAACTTAAGATTAATGTATTCATTCTCTTCATCAGGCTTAAAATAATTTTCAATCATACTCTTAATGCTAGGATAATTTATTCTCAAAGAATTCGAGAAATTTAGCGAGATACCCTTGACTTTACATTTTTCGGATACCTCGCCAGTTCTCGAATTCACGGTTCTGTAGCCGTAAAATTTCGGACCCCCCGAGAGGAAGCTCGTAATATAAGTCCCTTCGTCGAGCTCGTTGGTCTCATCGCCGAGCAACGAGCCCAACGGGGGTCTGTATTCTTGTGCGTTTTCGTTACATACAAATATACACGAATCAGTGTCGCAGTACAGCGTTCGCTTGCCGAGCTTCTCCAAATACGAAAATAGTTTCAAGCAGGCCAGAGTTGTCGTGTAGGCTGCTATAAGTACGTTCGTATATGGAGTAGACTCCACAGCATCGTCGATGTACTGCCAGCTCGCGTACATCACCTCCTCGTTCACCAGCAGGAGACTCAAGACCTCTTTATCCTCGGCCGTTAGAAGTTTAAGGAGGTCTTCGCGCTCCTTGACGATCACCGCCTGTTTTAAATTATCGCGCTGTCCGAACTTGCCCCAGAAAGAGTTCAGACAGAGCTTCGCAACAATAAAGATATTTTTTCGTTGAAGCATCTTTTTTTTTCGGCTGTATAAAACAGTGCTGATTATAACCGTGTGTCGACTTGCAATGTCGACACCAATTTTTGCCACACTCGTGCTTACCGCGCTGCCGGTTCACGCTTTTGCAGCAGGTAAGGCAAATCTGCAACACATCGCACAATCGCTTGTGCCTCGCTTTGTATGATCCCGCAACCTTATGGTTGCGAAAACATACATCGCCGAAAAAACTGCGATTGCACGATGCACATTTTTGCAAAGCTTCGTTCTCGCTAGAGGGTGGCGAGACGAAGCAGCGCGAACACAGCTGCCTACAGTTGTGATCCTCGATATTACTGTAGCCGCGATTGCAAAAAGTACAGAAAAATTTTGCCTTCGCAGCTCCAAAAATATTGACGATCACGTCGTAATGAAGCTCGGAGTAGAGCAAAAATATTACGTTTGTGCAGGTATCGCAGCGTCCGTCAAAAAATGGTGCTTCACCGCTGCCCATCGAGTCTTTCTCGTAAGCAACTAAAGCTGTATCACGAGCAGTAAAATAATGCTGGAATTGACGAAGCTCTCGTACACCGCAAGCTTCGCGAGGTACGAGGACACCGGCATGCTGACACAATTTTACAGCTCGTTCATGCTGTAGTTGCCTACAACCGTCGTGGATGACGTTCCACTCGGCTCGCATCGCCGGGGTATCGTTCGTCTGAAGCGCGATTTTCGCCTCGCCTACAACGAGCGCTCTCGGCAGACATAGATTGTCACGATTGCCGATCTGAATGATGGACCGTTGACATCATCAGTTAGCTTAATTAGTCCAGACTGAGTGCTATGGCCAATGCGGAAGCCTGTTTGAAGGTTGTCGAGCAAGAGCCTTAATTCAAGGTACGTCGAGACTTGCCTGTGCACCAGCCACTCCAGGGCCTTGAAGAGAAAGCAGAAAAGTGAAATCGAACGATAGTCAGGGCTGCTGGTGAACTGACTTTGTTGAGTGCGTGCACAAGCGACAATTTCCAGGCAGAGGGGAAACAGGATTCGGTCAGGGACAAGTTAAAAATTTGACTTAGTAAAGGGGCCAAATATTTGCATAACAACAGCGGAAACTCACCCCAAAGCTCAATTTTTCCGAGTCAGCGCGACTACCTAAATATTTCCATATATTTTTATTATTTGCATATTTGATTAATTTTAAATACTCATTTTTAGGATATTCTTTCATTGAGAACTTAGAAAATTATACAGGACTGAAATGCCTTTGGTTGGAAAATAATTGTATTCAAGCAATCAAGAATTTAGATAATCAGATACAGCTTCGATGCCTATTTCTTCACCATAATCTAGTTAAAAAAATTGAAAATCTTGAACATTTGAAGAAACTTGACACACTTAATATTTCCTATAATTTGATTAGCAAAATTGAAAATCTTGGTAAATAGTATAGTGATAGTAATAGCAAATATACGTAATATATACGTAAAAATATAAAACAGAAAAAATGTATTGGAGAGTATCCGATGTCTTAAAAAATGCACTAATTATGTTTCTAGGTTCCTTGAAAAATCTTAATTCTCTGAACGTGTCTCATAATTATTTACAAAATGCAGAAGATATAGAGCACGTACGAGTTTTGGATAGTGTTTCTATTTTAGACATATCGTATAACAGAATTGATGATCTACAAGTGATAAGCGTAAGATTATAAAAAATACTAAAATTTTAATTATTTTCATTATCTTACATATTTTTCCCCCTCTACTAGAATTTTAGCTAGTGGTTCAATTGTGACGTGGTAGCTGGGCTTATGCACTAGGGGAGTTCTAACTCCTCGAAGAAAAGGAATGCTCCTCCAAGCTGGAGCTCGTGATGCGCTAGAGGCTACAGCGTCGACAAAATATATTGAGAGACCGCTACTTCTGCTTGGCTAGTCTGCTTTTCCGTCAGCTTCTGCAGGTCGGACGGCGGAGAGTGGCGGGTCCCTCGGTGCTTGGATCCTACCTTGGTGTTAGCAATGAATGCGGGCTAGTCTCGCCTGTCGCTGAATTCATTCATAAGAGAGAACAATACTTGCGCTATTGCGCTAATCTTACATTACGTTGCGTGCCCCAGGAAGTCGGGCAGCAGCGTCTCCGCCGTTGCAGTACAGTTATCGGACTCACGGTTGTAACGCAGGCGACCCTTGATAGTGATGCGCAGCGGGTGATGAAGTGTCGTTCATGGCGGTCGGCGACCTCTTTGTGGGTGCGCCGTCTTCTCCTCTTCTCGAGCTCAACGTCGAAACTGTCTCTTGCGGCTCGTGGCTGTCGCTGCTGATGTCACAAGGTGCGGGCTGCTCCGCGGCTCGCTGTGTCTGTTGATTGAATTCCCTGCAGGGAAGGCGTGAACGGCGACGTGAGCAAGCGTCTCCTTGGCGACGCTCACCTCATTAGCTTGCCGCCGGATAGCTGGTCCGACCGGCTCGGCTGATGGATGTTTTTGGAAGAGAGCGACTTTTTGCTCGTGTGTCTCGACTTACGCTCGTTAGTTCCCCTTCCCCTTCGGGTGTCTCTAGCTGTCTTCAGCTGTCCTGCCGCTTGGCTCTCTCTGCGCGTGTCTCTCACGCGCTTTCCTTCTCGTGTTGCGCGTGTCGCCTCTCTCTCTCATGCGACTCACAGAATAACCCCTTTATTCGTTACTTTGCGCACGGCTCCTGCCGCCTCGACTGTCGTGTCGGTGTGTGTATGTGTGTGAATGTGTACGAGTCGCATGTGTGCGGGGTATAAGCTCTCTGTAAGTAGGCTATATGCCTCGTCGCAATGACCCCCCGCTGAATGACAAATCGCAGGTTCGTTGCGCAAAGTTCCGATTGCGTAGGCGGAGTTATAACTTTGTCTCCGCTTGATTGTAAAATCATTATTTTTAGTGAAATAGTACTATGTATATTCTCTCGGATGGATTTTCCAATTACGGATCGATACGTTATTGCTTTTTTTTCTTTTTGACATAGGGTAAAAAATAAATTATATACATACATGTGTACCTGGAGACTTGAAGTTATGTCTACCTTCCTTCTCTTCCACTTTGTTAGTCCCATACAGAAAGAGAATAGTTTGGGTTGCGCAGAGTTTTGTTTACGCTTTCGTGTTGATATCGACTAGTATTTATTTGTTCCGATTTACATTGATTTTAATGATATAAAAAATGTATGCGTATTTTCGCTATGCGCTTAGGCGCTTTGTAACGACGAAAATAATGGAGTGTGATATTAATACTTAGGCCTTTGCGCTTTTCTTTTGTGGGCTTGCCTAATAACAAAAATAAATTAGTTTCTTTTCGCTTGTGGCGCTTTCTCGACTTAAAAATAACTGTTATTTATATTATGCGTATGACAATGCGTTTTTCACGCTACGTTTGCGATATGGGATGACAACAAAAAATAAACTATAGAATATGGGAAATGAAAACGAAGAAACCGCTGCCAATTCATTAGCACGTAGCTTCCTCCAACTAAAATTATAGGTCTAATGAATAAAATATTGTTTTAATATATCTATCTGCTTGCTAATGAACAAGGCGGTCTTTGATATATGATTTAATATAAGTTTTAGATGGTTAATTGTCCAAAAGTTCACGGGACCCTCTGTTTTTTTATTATAGAATATGAACACTGTCGTCATTTTTTTTACAAAAATTCACGCATGTTTACATGTGTTCCTTACCAACCTAACCATCAACACAACAGGCTATTCATTAGATAGGTCGCTTGCGCAATTTTTGAGAAATCGATTTTTACATTTTAACTCCTTAGTTGAAATCCGTTCGACGAAATCGTTTAAAATTTCAGCAGCAGATAGCTGTTTTTATGGTGAATTACCAAATAAAATTTTGAAGTATTTGACTACATTGTTTTAGAGATATAAGGAATCTCAAGTGAAATAAATGCTCTTTTAAATGCATTATAGCTGAATTATTTGTAACAATGAGATGATTGAATAAACGCAAAATAGTGTTATTCAAAAATCAAAAAATGGTCATAAAAAATAATATAGTTGAGATAATAAAAAATAACTGTTTTTCCTGAATTCAGAATCCAAAAATATATATGCATGTCAAATTTTATTGATATTAACGGAGTAGTTGCAGAAATATTACGGTATAAATACACACACACACACGTATGCGGACATTTTCTAAAAACACTTGATTGAACTCCTAACACACCAAAAAGTATTTTCTAGAAGTTTTAAAGAAACTCAAAATATACTATAACAAAGCTTCCTCTAGGAGGAAGCAAAAAACAAAAAAAAAAATTACGTTCCTGACGCATCTTTTACAAAATAGAATAGAATAGAATAGAAATAGATATTTCGCACTCATAACCCATACTATGTAGCATACTGTTTACGCTGTATATAATCTTTTCTATTATTTATTCTAACACTAATAGCTAATGTCCTAATAATAATCAACTGCATTGTTTCTAGGTTTTTTTGTTGTTGTGCTTAAGGTGGGTGGCAGGGAAGGATTGGCATTTATTGCATGGACTTACTTCTTCTCAAATACGTCGCTGCTGTCTCGCCGTTGAAGGTGTTCTTCTCGAAATTCGGACCACTTTCTACAGCGTTGCTTCTCTGTCAGATGCGATGTGTCTAGTGCGATCGCTTGGTTTCTGAGTTCGAATGGTTCGAATGTCCTAGGTGTCCACCTGTTTGTGCGCAGCATGTATTCTACGTATTTTTCGCGCTGAATTTCCTTTGATTCTGCGAAATGGTCCTTGTACTCTTGAAGGAGTAGAGCTCCTCTACGCTCTGGTGCGCTGTGCGTCTTCTTCGGATCTTGAGTCAGCTGTTCTTGTTCGGTTTTCGACTTGCGGCGAGTGTTGGTGGCTGACGTTTCGCTGCTGTTTAGCTGATTTACTTGTAACGCGCTGACTGTGTTCCGGATGTAACCGAGGGCTACTAGGGATAATAGCAAGTGCGTCGTATTTATTCTTTATTAATAATATATTCTACCTATTAGTAGTTTTAGCGAACGTATCTTCGTAATTTGGCTCTCATATGCGCGAATCGACAAGGCGATTCGTGGCTTCAGGCCAATACGGTTAGGAGTGATTTTATAATCATTCCTAGACTGCCACAACTCCCTCTAGGAGTTTTACTCCGCGGATTTTGAGGGTCACTTTCAGTGCGGTGAGGCTAAAGGGCCGATCTGTGACTGCCAGGCCAGAGAGTCGAGTGGCGGGAGGCGTTCGCGTGGACACATGACTGCGTGTGTATAGCTATAGATATAGAGGAGCGCGCGCACTGCTTCGAGTCCCTTCGGTAGTCCTCGGGAGAGCGTCTTTGTTTTAGCGGGCCCGAGTTGTCGGCGGCATTTAATGAGTAGAGCGTCAGTTCTCGGCGACAACTTGTGAGAGAAGGTCACACAAGGACCTGATCGCTAGGAGATTTCAATAAAGTCATAATATCTGATCAACAATGATTTCACAGTTTATTTTTGAACCTTAATGTAGTCTTGTCCCATACAGTCTGCGCTGGCTAAATTCTCTTGTGCCTGGTCCGTCGGCTGTGCGGGTTGCTCTTGAGTGTTTTCCGCGTCAGCTGTTGGCGGTTCTCTTACTGTCTCTCTTGCTTCTAGCAGCCATTTGGTGTCGTCGTCGCTGGTGATGGGGGACGCGCGGAGGTGTGATTTTCTTGCACCTTTATTTATTTTCTTGTGACGGCGTTCACATGCGTCGGACATGCTGGATTTGTTGTATTCTTTGACCACTTGGCACGTCAATCTCTCTTCTTCTTGTTGTTTACATATTTTGTCCTTGTCGCGTTGAGCTTGGGCTTCCCGCTAGAGATCGGCTTTAATGGCCACTAGTGCGCTGGCGATAGTTGCTGCGCACTGCGCTTGCTCTTGGAAGCGCTCTTGGCGTATCAGCTCTTCTAGATAGCTTGCCTTGTACGCTGCTGCTTAGCGTTTTAGTTCTTTTGCATCTTCTGCATCGGCTTTCTCTTTCTCTTCTAAACGCTGCTATGCTGCTGCCTGTGCGTACATTTTCTGATACCGCTGTCGGTGTTGTTGCAGTTGCTCCTCTGCCCACTTATTTGCTTCTCTCTCTGCAGATGTGGCGTGGCGTACGTGGTGTGTGCAGTTCGGCTGACATTGACGCTATGCCGGCGAAGACACGTGTTGCTCTCTGCTAGCTTGGGGATAGAGTGGACGGAGGAGAGGGAAGACTCTTTTTTCCATGCTTGACGTCTTGTTTACGTGGTCTGCCGGGCTTGCGCTTGGGTTTCGGCTCTGGTACGGTGTTGCCGGCTTTTTCTTGATTTTCCTTGCCTGTGTACGCTTTGAGTTCTTTCGCGTGCAACGAGCTTCCTAGCGTGCTATCATCTAATTCTTGCAATATATATACATTTTCGCATAATTTTTCTTTTACAATATACGGGCCTATATACATTTTTGCCTAATTTTTCTTTTACAATATATGGGCCTATATATTTTCGCTAATTTTGCGCTGTAATCTTTAGATGCTAAGGACAGTAGTTTGTTTTTCTTTCAGACTAATTGTCCGACTTGAAAAACTTCTTCGTGATTGTCTCTATTATGGTATTTTTCCTGTTTGAATTTTTCTTTATCGATATGCGCTTGTGCGTTATTGTGCACATGTTCAAGTTTTCGCATGCGTTCTGTCCATTCACCAATCTTATTTCCCGTATCGGGAACATTTATTTTGCCGTTTTCTTTGTCATTAGTCGATTCAGATTTGTGCATGTCTTTTCTTGTTGCATTATCTTGTACTGTCTTTTTGAGTTTCTCGGCTTTTTTGAGATTGCGCGCGTATTATATTTTTAAACTGATCCGTCGGAATCTGAGCTGTGTGCATCGGTGAGGTCTTTCTCGAGTTTATCGCGATTGTTGGACTCTATGCTGCTGTGCGACGGCGGGTGAGTCTGAGTATTTTGCTTCTGAGTTTCTATTTCGCGTCTCCACAGCTTAGGCGGTTGCATTTCTCTGCCGAAAATTAAAAATGCAGGTGATTTTTCCTTCGCGCTGTGAACGTTTGCGTTGTGCGCAAATTGAAATTGTGGAATATATCGGTCCCATTCTTTGTGGTTGTCGTTGATATATGCAGCTATGCGCGTCTTGAGGTCTCGATTCACGCGCTCGATTGGGTTGCTCTGCAGGTGGTATGCGGGGGTGCGCTCGTGGATAATTAAAATTTCTTCTAAAAATTGTATCAAAATATCGTTGACGAATTCGCGGCCTTTGTCTGATACGAAAATTTCCGGTGTGCCGAATCGCGCGCAGACTTTTCTAGCGCGTGTTTCACGTTTTCCGCGGTCTTTTTGCGAATCAGTGCGCACATTATAAATCACGAGAATAAATCTTTGAATCCTATGAGATATTGAAAACCGCTTTTGCTTCGCCGAAATTCTCCCATCAGATCTGCGGCTATAATTTTCCACGGCTTATCTACTTCGCGTGTTCCCGTTAATCCCACTTGCGCGCGCTTCTCAATTTTCGTTTGTTGACACGTTCTGCATTTTTTAACGAACCTTACCGTGTCTTTATATGCTCCCGACTAGTAAATTTGCTCACTAATAGTAAATTTGCGCTAGCTGTTTGAATGTTTTATCTACGCCTGGGTGCGCTGCTGTTGGCTCGGAATGCATCTCGTTTAGAATTTTGTTTCGTCTGTCTTTTGGTATGACTAGCTTCCACGCGTCTTGGTCTGTAATAATGTCATCAAGTTCTTTATCGGCTCTGTACTTGTAAATATTATTGACTATGACTTCCTAGTCGCTGTATCTGTACGGATGCTTAATTATTTGATACAGACGTTTCTTATACCATTTATCGGACGTAATTTCTTTTATTTCGACTGTTTCGATTTTATACTTCCTCGTCGTCTTCGAACATTCGCGAAAGCGTGTCCGGAACGACGTTGTTTTTCCCCTTTCGATGGATAATTCTAAAATCGTAACTCATTAGTTCTTAGGCCCAGCGGCCTAGTCTACCGACAGGATCTTTCCTTTTTAAAGAGCCATTGCAAGGCGCTGTGATTCGTTATCACTGTAAAAGTATGCCCTTCGATATATGATAGGAATTTCTTGATTGCAAATTTCATCGCTAGGCACTCGCACTCGGTTGTGATCTCGCACGCAATTATGATATAAGTGAGCTCGTTCTTTCTAAGTGCTCTGTTTGCGTATGCGATTACTTTTTCAACGCCGTCTACAGTTTGCGTAATTACCGTGCCTAGTCCGGCGTTGGATATGTCGCGATGCAACGTGAATTCTGAATCCGGATCTGGTCGGTGCAGAAACGGAGCTTCACTTAGAATTGTCTTGAATGTTTCGAAAGCGGTATCGTGCTCCTCTTTCCATGCGAATTTTGTGTCTTTCTGCGTTAACTTCGTTAGCGGGTCTGCAATCGTCGCAAAATATTTTATAAATTTTCTATACCACGAAGCCATTCCCAGAAATTTGCGCAGCTGTTATAGGGTTCGAGATTTCGGGTAATTTTTTGACTGCCTTGGTTTTTCCGGGTCTATCATTACGCCTTTCTCGTTTACTATGAAACCCAGGAACTTTACTTCCTTCCGACAAAATTTACTCTTATCGCATGTTGCTCGCGATTCGAGCTTGCGCACGAGAAATAAACTAGGAGACGAGCTTTATTTTAAATGAAACTTTTATTCAACGATTAATGTGAACAGCACAATCAAACAGGAGCTCAGCGCTACTCAAAGCTTGAAGCGCGACTGCCGCGACTGATCGCTACGTTTTTTATTCGAAAGCTCTTTTATTTTTCAAACTTTTTCGCTGTTTATTTGCCTGGTAACCGTTGCTTGCTCCCACAAACAAATGAACACCATAGGTTCTTCGGGGCACGGAGACATAGAGGCCCCGTATCTTTCCAATTTTCGAACGTTTCTGAATAAAGGAGAAAGCGGCCCCGAACAATCATGTATTGCCGTGCACGAGATGCATTCCAATGCAATTTTAATGCTTACTATTTCCAATAGGCTAAGTTTGGTCACCGAGCCAACAACCTTAGCGATGCTCGCGACCGTAACATCGCGGTTGATAGTAGGTGAGCAAAGTACTGACTCTTGGAAGACGCCTCCTGTAACTTAATAGGTCTTGGTACCATCCTTGGTGTCATATAACAACATTCTGTCCTTCAAGTAGTCGGACATCATCCTTCACATATATAAGGGCACATCCTGCTTCCGGAGTGCCTCGTGTATTTCACTCCATCTAGCTGGATTAAATGCATTTTTTACATCCAAAGTAACTATAGCGCAATACTTCTTTTTTCCTCTCTATCGCTGTTTGTGCAGTGTCAATCACTAGACTAACTGCGTCCAGGGTTGAACATTTCTCTCTGAAGCCATATTGGTTTTCAGCTAATCTACCTTTTCCTTCTAATCAATGATCTATTCTGACGCAGATAATGCGTTCCAGGATCTTGCCTGCGGTATCCAGCATGCTAAGCGGTCTGTATGATGAGGACTCCTGGGGTGGTTTCTTTCCTTTTAACAGAAGCACTAGTCGCTGTTTCTTCTAGTTTGTGGGAAATTTTCTCTCTTCTAAACATGTATTGTACAAGTCTAGGAAGACCTCTAGATGAGCGTAAATGGCATGCTTCAATGCAATATTTGGAATGCCATCCGGCCCTGGGGCCTTGCTGTTTCCTACCCTTTTGCAGGCGGCTAACAGTTCCTTAATCATGATTGGTGGGATAGCCTCTTTATTTACACGTTTTCCGATGACACTTTGCTCTTCCAGTTTCCTGGGAAACAGTGTGGTCACTACCTGGTGTAATAGTTCCGGGCAATTTGCTGGAGGCACGTAGCTTCCTTTAATCTTCTTCATTACTATTTTGTACGGTCAACCCCAAGGGTCTTGTTTTTAACCTTATTCTGTAATTCCTTCAGGCACCGTCGTTTGTTTTCGCAGATTTTCTTCTTAAGATTCTTTATAGCGTCCTTTATTTCTTTTCTGCGGGCATCTACTATTTCCTGGCCTCTACCAGTTTTATAGTATTTCTTCCTATCCCGTTGTTCTCGTCTTCTGGTCCAGTGGCACTCGTTACGTGCATTTGCAATGTTCTTGTCCAACCAGTATACTGGTGGTCGTCTACTGTATGCCACTCTCCGAGGCATAGCAGTGTCACATGCTCGAGTGATGTTTACCGTCACCTGTTCCGCCTTGCTGCTCGCCGTGCTAGACAGTTGCATTTCTTCTAATGCTGCTAGAAAAATCTTCTTATCCTTGCTTCTGTCGAAAGGCACAAATGTGACAAGCGTTAGTATAACTGATGGCGAAAACCAAAAAACATTAGGAGAAAAACAGAATACGGAAAACAGAAGCAGTGAAAATGTTTCTGAAGGCGATAATAATGAAAATTCGGCGCAAATCATAAACGTTGAAAGTGACATTAAAACTGTATGAGCAGAGGTGAAGGACAAACAATTTTTTTGTAGATGCAAGAAAGAGACAAAGGTAAAATAGACTTTAAACTTGTGCCCTGCATGCCCTGGTAAGAATGTTTAGCAATCGTTCAACATCGATATGCCATCTCTCCAAGGTTTGACCAACGTTTTTAGTTTTGGCTAACAAAAATTTCAGTTATTTTTCTTACGGTTTTTTTCGTAGCGGTTGGCTAACTACTGATAAAATTTTTAAATAAAGAAAAAGCCAGATAAAATTAATTTACAGTACCAAAAACGCGATGACAATGAACAAACAAAGACCAACAATTAATCTACTTAATACCGTGAAATATGTAAATTAAAAATCGTGTGTTTATTTTTTACCAGGGTGGATACCAATAACGCAAAAATCAGGTATCTGTTATAAAATTTATTTTTTAAATAATATTTATTGGAGAAGGTTTACAAAATTGAAGCCCGTATTAGAACATTTATTAAAGAGTTGGATATAGCATATAAAATAAAAAAACAGCTATGAAAAATTATTAGACAACAAATTTGAACTGCCACATGAAGGAAAATTGCACATTACGAAATTCATGTGCGATAAAATGGTTTCTTTAAGGGGCAACAGGTAAGCTTATGTTTTAATTATTGTATATAACATAGGCATATCACTCACTAATTTATCAAACATTTTTCAAAATCCTTCTTATTTTTTTACTTTTTTGACGCGATCTATTTTACAAGCTTGAAAATGTCTCGTAATACGGCATGCTTCAATTTTTATTCTAATAAATACGCAAAAAAGGACCGAAAAAGCGTTTCATCGCTAGTTGCTATTAATACAAGGTGTTTACTAGCTGTGAATTGATATCGATTTTTACTATGATAGAACTGTTCAGTACTTGCGTTCTCAGTCAGGCTGTTAAATAACTAAAAGTAAAGCTGCAAACCATAATAAAATTTTTCAGACGAATAATTTTAATAATAATATTTTTTAATTTAGTTACCCACCTCACTGCTTAAGGGCGAAATTCGCAAAAGCGCTAATTGCCGAATTTCCGTCATTGAAATCCACAGAGGCAAAACCTGCGGAAAGATACGTAATTCTTTTGTTCGCTTTTTTAATATCATACTTTTCAATAATTTCACATTATTAATTTTTTGTAGAAACATTTCACGTACGGTATGTTCGAAAATCATCCTAAGTATTTGAATCAAGCATTACCCGCTGAGGAAAAGAAATACGTTCGTCGTAAGGGTTCAGTATTGCCGATTCTAAATCCAGCTGATCTATCTAAAGAAGATCTGTACAAAATGATGGTTAGTATCAATTTATTTTAATTAATGCATTGATCCATGATGACTGACATGTTTTTATTATTGTAAAAACTGCAACTTTAATTAGCGCATTATGTTATTTTGATTTTTGATACTATAATTACCTAGTGGAGCTGCGACCTTTCTCAACAATACCCTTTTTTTAAGACGTTCTTGCTTCTTGTAACGAATTAATGTACTTCATGCACTGAGAAAAAAAGTAAGATATGCGCTTTCTGCCTTTCTGCAGTCATTTGACTAATAACGTTGCTTTCACTTCGCGTCGTAGTTTTCTTTATTTGCAAAAAGTATGCATAATTACAAAAAACTAAGACTTATCTCTCTTGGCCGCCGCCATTGCAGAAATTAGCTCCCCCTCAATTTGGGTTATTGGGTTAAAATGAACGATTTTTACGTAATTTTACTGTTTCTGGCTCTCCCTCATTTTGGTGCCCCCTCATTCGGCCTCCCTTTCGTTTTGGCTTGCCTTCATTATAACTTCTCTTTATTTGGGCGGCCCTATATTTTACCCTTTTTCGCTTCGCTCGCCAATGCCTCATTTGGATATAATATGTTATGATTGATTATTATCTATTAATTTACTAAATATGCAATTCAGAAAGTACTGACAGATTTCCACACCACCCAAGGGGTACTGCCATGAACATACTGTAAATTTAGTGGAGTATGCTGTTGATGCGTTTTTTTTTTAATAAGTTGTTAATAAACATGTTTTTCTTAAATATCATTACTAACATTTATTAATCTTTATAAAGTCTCTTTAAATTTATATTTTCACATTTATTATGTGTTTTTCTTCAATGTTCATTAGACTTATTATTAAAGTAAAATTTTTGTTATTAACGTTTATCAACAAAAAAGTGGTATCCCCAGTAGGCCTATTAGACTCTTATAATTTGCATTATAAAACTTTTGCTTGCATTTAAAATATACTTTAAGAAAAAAATAACCTTTCTCATATTTGTCCAATATGATAACATGTATGTACATTTTTTGATTATGTTTCATATATATTGCTTTTCTATGGACCTATATGAGCATACTACTTTATAATTTAAAAAAAAATTAGATACATCAATATAAATATAGTAATAACATGATTACAGCACAATTTTACTTATGTAATTCCATATGTCTTCTTAAATTGTCAGCTCTATAAAATTTTTTGTTACAATAAGTACATATTTGTATATTTTTTTCATGTAAAAGTAAGTAACGAATAAGGTGATTATGTCTTTTGAATAATATTCCGCATTTGTGACAAAGAAAGATTTTAATGGCTGCATGCTTCCTATGTGCCTTAAATAATTTTTCTTGAAATTAAATCTCAAATCACAAATTCTACAAATGTATTGAAACCTATGTGAGTCTTCTTGATTTTGAAGAGGATCTGATTCCATTTTCTGTTGAATGAATAAAAACTTCCGTTTGGGATTTGAAAACAAAACTGCATGTATTTTTTCATACTTATATTGTTCATACTCATAACATTGTGTTCAAATCTATAAAGATGTAAAGTATACTAAAAAAAAAAATTTCTTTGAAATGACAATTACTAAAGTGGATATTATCATCGGAGAAAAGACATTTGCACTTATTCAAATGCTTCTGCCCAAACAATATTTTTATAAGTTGGGTATCATCGGTTTCATTTTGAATAAACAATTGATTTTCATTTTTACATCTAGAACGGGCAACATACACTGAGAAAAAAGTGGCTTATGAATATAAATACCAACTGTGTCAAAACGTTGTCCTTGCGATTTATGTATAGACATGGCAAAAGCTAAAATTAGAGGAAATTGTCGACGGAATAATACGAAAGGCAAAGATGTATATTCACCGGTGTCTAAAATAATTCTTGGAATGAAAGCAGTAGTTTCCTTTTAACACCTGTGATAATCTCAGCTTTGATATTATGTTTGATAACAGTTTAATTATTTATAATCTGGTACCATTGCAAAGACCGTCATTTATACTTATATTTCGAATGAGCATGACTATTATATTTATTTTCAAAGTCAATTTATGTACTGGGAAACCTGGGAATTTCAGAGAATTTGAATATTTTGTTGGGTACTTTAAGGTGGGGTTCTGGTGAATTTTCTAACTTTTTATATCGTAGTCACATTTTTATAAATTTTGTACTCATATTCGGTACAAAAAAAGAGGAAGATTTGTAAATTTTGAGCCATATATATAGTATATTACTCAAATTGCAAAAAATAGTTAAAAATTGGGCTTACTTGCAAAGGTCTCTTGCGCACTCCTTTTCAACTAAAACGAAAATTCTTACGGCCAATGTTTGCATTTATTCGAGAATAAAATTTCATAGTGACCCGATTTTTAAAAAAGCCAATTAATAAAATTTGGCACCTAAAAAATCAGTTTTTGGATTAAAAATTAGAAGAACTTTTTGTCCAATAACCGATTTTTCACGTACTAAATTTTATTAATTGTCTTTTTTTAAAATCGGGTCACTATGAAATTTTAATTTTTAATAAATGCAAACATTGGCCTTAAAAATTTTAGTTTTATTTAAAAAGAAGTGCGCAAGAGACCTTTGCAAGTAAGCCCAATTTTAAACTATCTATTTGCAATAATTTGAAAAATATACTATATACTTGGCTCAAAATTTACAAATCTTTCTCTTTTTTTATACCGAATATGAGTACAAAGTTTAAGAAAATGAGACTATAATATAAAAAAGTTAGAAAATTCACCAGAACCCCACCTTAATTCAGCATCACTATGAGTTTCATAAACACCTTTATGTCTAGCATAATCGATACTATAATATATAACTTCCTCGCTATTTTTTTATTCAATATTTTTTCATTTATTTTGTAAATATCTTCATTATGGGGCGATAAAATGACTCTGCGTGAAAGATCATCATTTACAGATATAACTGAATTGTAAATTTTATTGCATATGTTATTAGTTTTCCATTTATCTGGAATCTTAAAACTATCAATATGTCCATTACCAATATTTAAAATAAAAGATGAAAAATTAATAATTTCCGATCTCATATTTATCTTTAATTTTAACACCTCGAAATTCTCTAGAATATACACAAACAAATGCTATAATTTCCACTTCACTGACGTACGTACCATTCATTGACATATGCATTTTATAAGTACTTATATCAGTAATTCTTAAAGATTCGTCGCCTACTATAGATGGCTCAAAATATTCCCAATTCTCATAAACATGATTTACAATTTTGGCTCTAATTTTCATATGATTTTCTTCCGTATTAAACATACGAAAAACAACAAAATAAGCAATTGCCATTTCCAAGAATTTTTTTTCTATTTCACATTCTGACATGTTATTGGATATTCTGTCTATCTACTATGTCAAAATTTTATAGATTGAAAATACTTAACTTTCAATGTTGAGTATGGTTCTCTTTATTTCTTTTTTCCTCTTTCTCTCTCTCCTTCTCTCTTTAAAATGATTGCAGCCTGGATTTAGTATCCCGCACAATAATTTATACATAAAAACTCGCGATTTAATTTTGAATTCAACTTTATAGGAATAACCAAACTATTTGTGCATATAGCATTGAAAAATCGCGAGTAAAACTTTGAATTTAACTGAAACTTAACCAAATTGTTGACGCGATGTGAATACAAAGCTGCCAAGAATTTATTGTTACATGTTGTTGATACGGTCGCCATGCATTATGTTATAGGTAACCACTGAGAGTTTAAACATGATAGATTTTCGAATATCGAATACAATTAAAATTAGTACTGCAGTAGAAATATTTTCAACTTATAATTACTACCTATTTTAAAATTGGGGGTTGGCGAGCGAAGCGAGTTTAATTAAAAAATTAATCATTTTGGAATGAACAATCAAAATCGTAATGAGAAGATTTAAAAATTATACAATTAAAAACGAAAATTGAAGTTTTAACTCTATAAGCAAGTGCATTTATTTATTCCAAACCGTTTTTGAAGTTAACATGAACTTTTGAAGTAACATTTGAACCGATTAGCGTGTCTCTGACCTTCCCGTAATGTGATAAATAAGACTGCAAAATGTCTTAAATCAAAATCCCACAATTAATTAATTGACATTGACTATAGGTATTGAAATTACAAAACTTAACGCCAGACAACATTAACAAAGACGAGATTTTCAAGTTGATCTCAGAGACGCAGGATGAGCGTGTTAAAAAATTTGTCGGCTGCAATGACGGAAAAAACGAGGAAGAATGTTTCGTTTTCAACACTATTTTGCGCCGTTTCCCAAAATTGATGGAGTACGCAGGAGAATTGATAAGGAAAATGTTTGAATTATCACAATTATTTGTTTTAGATAAATCTTGATTTCAAGAAAGTTTATTCAGAGACAAAATTCCTTGTAAAAGAATCGTTTGAAGCGAAATTTATAAGGGCAATTTTAGTGTTTACGGAAAAAATTTTTCTTTAGTTTTGGATTCGGTATCTAATATTGAAGACGGTATCAAACTCCATTCCTGGTCAATAAATTCCAGTCCGCTAACATTTTGGATCAAATTTTCCTAAATTCAAACACACAGATAAAACTTTGTAATAAATCTGTTATTTAATAATTATTCTAATACAAAATAAACTTTGGTAGTTTAGTCGCCTTACAGTCATTTGTTCTATGAAATTCGGAAAAACGCGAAAATCGTGCTTATTTTACAAAAAAGTATTTTATCACAACTTTCTATATTTGTTTTTTATATGCATTTGCAAGTTTGCCGACCATTTACACATTTTAATTGCTACCTATGTTTTCACAGAGAGAAATGTAATACCGTCTGAAATTATATATACTGACATTTTATCTATTCTCGTAATAATATGACAATAGAAATTAATTAGACCTGTTTATTAATTTTAAATTTGCTTTTAGATAATCTTAAGGCAATAAGTTTGCTGCCTTGTTTGTTGGCAAAACAAGAGGAAAGTGCTGTAAGTTAAATAATTTTTTACATTGCAACTAATAGAAATCTAAACAGGTATATAGTGGACATTATTATGTAGAAACTTGTGTATACGAACCAAATATTTAAATGACTTATTAATATTTTGTTGTTCATCTGCAACCATATACTGCAATAGTATTTTGAGTTTCGCGTACGTAATGTACTATTTTATCCACAATTTGATCGACACCAAGATTTACAATCCATAGAACATTCATACAGAAGTTTATTGTGTAGATCGTTAAACTTTGAGATTTTGTTATATTTTATTTATTTTTATAATCCTATATTTATTAGTCATTTGTACTTTCGACATGGGTATTTACCTTTCACTTGATTTTCGGTAGTATATTAAACAAGTATATTATATACTGTTAAACCTAAATTATTTTCTATTAGGTTTATATTATGCATAAAATAATTCCAATAAATTAATAACTTTTTTTGTTAACAAACCATAGAAAAAAAACGTGGACGGAAAAGGAAAATGGACGATACTACTAATATTCCATCAGCTGATTTAATTTGCTTTATACCAGTAAGCTACAGAACATTTTTCCTGTAAACAAGTTCCTATAAACATCTTCCAATAAAACTGGAAATTTACAAAGCTTCCTATAGAATTAGTTAACAAATAGATTTTTCAAAAACTGAAGTAGTGTATTCATCCTTTTATGTATACAGTATTTTTTTCCAGACCCGATCAAAAAACAGTTTGTGCTCCTGAAAAGCGGGGCGGAGGTAGCATACTTTATCCCAAAAAAAGTTTTGCGGGTCAAAAATAAAATTAGCCGAACGAAAGTAAAATTGTACGGGACAAAATTTTACAGTACAATTGAAATTTTTTTAATTATCATGAACCATCTGTGCAAAACGGCTGTAAAAGATTATCGTTTTTCTCAACTTTTTAATATTACATCGTCAGTACATTACACCGGCACACAAAATAAAAAAAGTTGTCTGCGCGAGAAATCAGACCTATCTATCTTTATGTTTTTCGGGTCGCTGAATTCGAATATAAGGTCAGTTAGGCCCCATCTCGTCAGGTTCAAGGTCAGTTCAAGGTCAAACTGAGAAGAAATGGTTAAAAGAAATAAAAATGCCACACATTTATGTTTTTTCGGTCGCTGAATCCGAATCCGGGGTCAGTTTTACCCGATCACGTCAGGTTCAAGGTCAGTTCGAGGTCAAATTGGGAAGTAACGGTTAAAAAAATTAAAATGCCATATATTTATGTTTATTTGGTCGCTGAATCCAAATCCGGAATCAGTTTGGCCCCATCTCGTCAGGTTCGAGGTCAGTTCAAGGTCAAACTGAGAAGAAACAGTTTAAACCGATTAAAATGTCATATCAAAACTTTCCAAAAATGGAAAAAGATACCGAAAAATTGTAAAAAATCTTATTTAATCACATAATATCTTCCTTGTGTACAGAGAAAAGTTGCTTTCGTTTAAATTTTTTTCTTATTTTGCTTTTTTTTCCACTAGCTTAGTAAATCTCGATGTCTTTCTTTACTCCTTTTTTCTATTGTAACGAACTCTTTTTACTTCAAATGACCTATGCAATGGGTTTCTTTTTCTCTTTTTGTTATTTGTTTTAATGTCTCTTCAATGTCC
>JAZHPH010000402.1:5420-53315 GCA_037356405.1 Nasonia oneida | reverse complement strand
TCTAAATCAAGACGAAATCGATCAAATCATACCAGCAGCATGCCAGCTGAAAAAAAAGTTTGTAACGATGCATAGCATGTTTAAACAATTTCCCGAGTTAAGTTCAGGGGAAGAAGAGAGGTTACCTTTACAAAACATCTCAAATGCTCTACTAAATGGAACCTCTGGTGATAGTAATGTGCATGTCAATACGAATGCAAGTATTGAACCTAGTCAAGAAAATTATGTACCTGCTGGTCCTAATACCAAAAAAATTAGTCAAGTAGATGAACTTGCTCTAAAAAAACTTATAAATAAAGAGTATGAGAAGTTCTACACACAAGTAATAATTTAGTTCCATTTTGTCTATTCTTTAAAGTATTGAAAGTTCGTATTTTGAAATTTGATTGATATTTTTTAACATTTTAGTTCAAAAAAATAAAACGTTATTTAAATTGTTGAGTGCACAAAATAATTTTATGGGCAGATTAGCGTTGTTGAGATACTCTGAGGATCAAAACCTAACATTTTTTAGGAAAAGTATTTGCGACACTAAATTGAGTATGAATTATCGCAATCATTGAACTCGAATTTCCCTCTTACGTAAGCCAGTTTTCAGATAAAATATGAAGTTTTAAAAGATAATGGTTATTCTGTATTTCTAGTTAGTCTTATACTAGTAGTTTAAATGTGTTTATATCTTGCGAAAAAGCAATGTCGTAAAAGTGGTCAATGTTCTGAAACAAGATAATACAATATTGTATAATGTATATCTTCGATGACACTATTTTATATTTCAGAAGAGCCACTAGAACTTGATTTATCCGTATTAGAGAAAACGACGGATGTTTTAGAGATCGGAGAACAAAAAGAAATCGAGGCAGTTTGGATAAAAAGTAAATCCCACAGGTTCACAACTACTTTTACGAATCAAAGTGGTTTAGGCATCATAAGTACTTATGGAATTTTACGAACGCAACTCGCTCCAAAACTAGTAGATTCATTTATTCAATGCAACACAAATTTATATGAGTCAGAAATATAAAGTAGAGTAATAATAAATGTAATACAAAATTATTATTATAGATCTGTTTATACTTTCGAGATCATTTTAATGCACAATACGTATCTAATACCGATGAAATATTGTTGTCAAATCGATTAAGTCATAAGTGGCCAATATTAGCAGAACAAATCATTGCAGTTGCAAAAAGTAATTGCGCGAAGTTACAGGATAAAAGGACTTCAATCGCAGATCCGGCCGTTATTCCCGATTATAATGATTTGCATTCAGTATTGAAAGCTAATGAAATTTTGCAGGACAAAGGTAAGAATTTCTTATAATATTTATACCAAAATATAGAAATAGCTACCAATTTTTTGTAAAATAACTATATTTTTGGACATAAAAATAGTTTAGCATTTTTATTGCTTATATCATTGCTGAGGCGTCCTTATAAGAGGCCAAAAAATTGTACTTGGACATTAACGTTAGGAGACGCGAGTAAATTTTATATCCAACATATTCAGGTAAAACTTATAATTTTTCTCGTCATTTTGCGTAATTTTATTTAATTTTTAATATTCTGTTCAGGACCACGAAAATTTTGATGATTGTATTACACAGCATCGTGCGAAATTTACAGATACTTCAAAGACTTACCGTTCGCCGTATTTTGTGGTCCTTTGTCTTCCTTACAATGCTGCCATGTAGTAATTGATGATATACGCTATCATTTTAACAACTGTATCGATACAATAGATTTTCTTTTCAAATTTTTTATAGTATTAAAAATAGATTACCCAGTTATGACCGCTCATTTGTGGGCCTTTTTTCAAACGCATGTTTTTGAAATGATCAAAGAAAGGCGAACAGTTGCATCACGAGTGATAAACGAGTTAATTGTTGAATTAGAAAGCGTTTCTAAAGTGGCGTAGTTGTAAGATATTTTGTATTAGTTTTTACAATTGGATGTGCAAAATATTTTGTAGTAGTTTATAATTGTTCTGTGTGCGATATAGTCATTATAAAATGGATCTTCAAAACGACGTTTTAAAAATAACATGTCAATTGTATGGCAATTTGAGTCTATCAAGGATAAATATACAATTTGTGATAGATATAATGCACAATTTTGTGGAGAATATTTATAATCCCTTTTTGTATAAAACTTTATCTGTAAATTTATCTAATGCTATTAGCGATGAAGCTGCTGCCGAAATTAAAAAAACCTTCCATAAATGGCGCAATCCATTTTCAGTCTTTAGCTCTGAGGATAAAAGAGTACGGTATTACACGAAGATCGGTTTATACAAAGAGCCAGAAGCTCATTCTATTGCAACAAAGGAAATATCAACAGTCAATGGAAAAAAAGTTCTTTTACAAGACAAAAATGTCATAATGATTCATAAACCGATAAAAACATCGCTCAAGCACTTACTTGAGATCGATGGATTGTTCGATGCAATGATCGAATATATGAATCTATTAAAAAATGACAAGACTGCATTAACAAATTATGTACAAGGTCAAATGTGGGAAAAACAATTATCAAATTTTGATAAAAACTCAGGTATTGCACTTCCGTTATTTGGATATTTTGATGATGTCGAGACAGAGAACTGTTTAGGATCGCATGCAAAGAATAATGAAGTCGGAGCAGTATATGTCACCATACCTTGCTTTCCTCCTAACTTTTCTTCAAAACTCGACAGCATCATTTTATCCGAAATTTTTTATTCGCATGATAGAAAACAGTATGGTAACGCTGTTATTTTTAAGATGTTTATTGATGAACTTAATGACTTAAGAGAAAATGGCATTGAGATAGTTATTAAAAGCAAGAATAAAAAAACAACCCTTAAAATATATTTTATAACTACCCTAATACTCGGTGATAATCTTGGAAATAATAGTATCTTTGGATTCACTACATCGTTTTTACGTAATTGCTGGTGCCGAATATGCTACGCTAATGGTGACCTTATACATAATTTGATTAGTGAAGATGAAACTTTATTGAGAACCGTAGATAAGTACAAAAAAGATTTAAAAACTATGTCTTTGTCTGAAAATGGTATTAAGGAAGATTGCATTTTTAATGGTATCAAAGATTTTAATGTTATAGAAAATTCGAGTGTTGATGTAATGCATGATGTGTATGAAGGAGTAAGTAATTACGTAATGGCGGAGATTCTATTACAATTTATTGTTGAAGATAAAGTATTAAAATTAGACTATATTAACTATAAGCTGCGTAGCATGAATTTTGGTTTTGAATCCTCCAATATACCACCCGCTATAAATTTAGATTATTTAAAAAATAATAGAATGTTAAAAATGTCTGCAGCTGAGTGTTTATTTTTCTCGCGTTATTTTGGCGTTATTGTCGGAGGTATTATAAATCCTGATAACAAATACTGGACATTATATAAACAATTAAGATCAATCATTCATTTAGTAACTTCTCCAGTTTTAAAATATTCGCATATTTTACAACTTGAAACTGTCATAACTGAATTTAGCGATATGTATATTCAACTGTTTGGAAATTTAAAACCAAAGTTTCATCTGCTACTTCATTACTGTAAACAGATTTTAAAAAATGGACCTGTTTCTAAATACTCATCCATGCGATTCGAGTCATATCATCGAATAATTAAATTAATTTTATCTAACTCTTCTTCCAACCAACAAATTTTAAAATCTGTAAGCAAAAGATATTTGTTAGCAATGATGAATTTACAATATACAAAATATGAAGAGAAGTATATTAGTTACGGTTCCAAAGTAGCAGATGATTCAGTACATTACATATTTCCGTCATCAAATGATAAGTACGCTATAAAAAGGGCATCGATAAATGGTTTTGATTATTGTAAAGACACTATTATTGTACTTGAGTCTATCGATGATATGCCAAAATTTGGTAAAATCAACAAAATTTTTGTTGTTGATAATGAAATTATATTTCATTACGTACTTTTAAGTACTATTGGTTTTAATACGCATTATTTTGCATACAGCGTTAGCTATATTGTCCATCAAAACGCCGTGTTTGTTATTCGAAAAAGAAAATGCCTTGTTTATTGCAACCAGGCACGTTTTTTAATAAAAAGTATTTGAACTAAAAACTATTTTCTATCTATCATTCATCATCCAATAATCATCCAATAATTATCCCATAATCGTTTAATCAAAATAAATAGAGAAAAACACAAAGTTTTCCTCCCGTTCGAACACTCGATGCACCGAGTTTCCGAACGTCACACGGGAAAACACGTGCGGCGCAGGGTCCGGCACGCTGCAGCGAAGGAGAGGGGACGCTGCGCACAGGCTGCCGCGCCATGCGGGGAAGTGGGGAGGGGTCTGCGGAATACAGCGCTCGCGGCGCTGTCAACAGCGTCACGGAGCCTGCGGACTACTTTCCGTGTAGCAACGGCGCCGCGGCCGCCGCGCTCACTTCCCCTTTACTCGCTTTTTCGCTGGGCGCTGTGGTGGGGGGATTTTTCTTATTTGACTGGGAAAGTGAAAAGTGGAGGAACATTTTTCGGACTAATTCCCCTAGATTCAGTTTTTTACGCTGGTTGCGATGGTGTATATAAATGTTGTATTGTTTTAGAATCACCCTGTATATATATATATATAAAATTTTTAAAAATATGGAAAATTTAGCATTTTTTATGTACTAATTAGTGAGGGGCGTTTTTTAAAATTTTGTTCCCAGACGGAGCTACGCGTTCCCTAACCTTAAAAAATTAATACTTTACGAAATGATCAAGCTGTCAGAAATCACAGGGGCTCAGAATAATTCTAAGCAACGACTATTTTCATGTATTTTGAGCTGCTGAACAAGAATCCGACGGTATTTTTTACCCATACCTCAAGCGCTCGTCCCTAACCTCAAAAAAACCACCAAAAATGTCTGTTTTACGCGGTTAAAAAATTTACGTCTAGAGGAAAATTATTGACGAAGGCTATTTTTATGAATTTTGAGCCACCGAATTTGAACACGAAGCTTATTTCTTTTGGTTTCTATTAGTTAAGTACATTCGATTAAAACCAAATGCCTTTAAAACCTATATAATTAGATGGACGTACCTTTACTTTATACCTGTTAAAAACATTTTTGGTCGTGTATACTGATTCATGGATTCAAAGAAATAAATAGATGAAATGGATTGATTCCTTTTGGAAAATGATTGAAATACCTGTCATTTTAGAAAATTTATTGATTTAATTAACTCGATTACGTCAATTCCATATGGCGTTCATAATGACCAAATATTACTAAACTTCATAAGTAATCAGAACAAAGCCCGCGTTGTAATTGAATTTATTCTGAAAAGCCTTAGTTGGGATATTCTAAAAATTACCGAAACAAAAAAGAAATTTAGCTGTCAAGCTATAAAATTATACTAAAAATAGTAGAGAACCGTAAAGAAGCATGCTTTACAAGATTGTACAGATTTCTACCCTTTTATATTTTATATTTTATTTTACGTATTTCACATTTTGTGCAATCAAACATCTTTTCTAATTTTTTATTTTTCTGCAGTTTATAACATTTTTAATGTTTAAAATTTTTTAAATTTATCAAGTTTAGAAATATTATTAACTGCAAAACAATGTAAAAATATAATCCCAAAAAAACTTTTTTCAAAAGTGAAAACCTTGGCAAGAAAAAGACTAATAAACGTAGTGAAATCTCTAAATATTAAAATGTCAAGTAAATGTTTTTTGCTATACGCATTAAGATATCATTTTTTGGGAAAACTAATTGTAACTTTAATTTTATATCTTAATGCGTATAGCAAAAAACATTTACTTGACATTTTAATATTTAGAGATTTCACTACGTTTATTAGTCTTTTTCTTGCCAAGGTTTTCACTTTTGAAAAAAGTTTTTTTTGGGAGATTCCACATCTTTTATAAAGCATATCCTCCTTGCTATTGCACTTCATGAAATCTTGATCTATTCGATAGCCAATGAGCTACTATTGCTTTAGACATTGATCGCATCGCGCATATAATCGTATAGCATTATTATATGCATATAATCATGTGTGTCGCCGAGTAGCAGACGAATGTCGGTAAAGTAGATGAACCACTTTAACCACTGGTGTATAATACCTAATATAATACTCACCGGAAGTCACGTGACCGGGGGAGACGAAAAAATCGGGAGAGGATGGAAACTCTGAACGAAAAGCAATATACCGAGCAAATTTTCAACTTGCAATATTAAGTTAATAACTTAATATTTTTTGATGAATCTTTTTAATCATGAAAGATTAGGTTAATATATTCAAGTAGATACCAACAGATTGCGCATACGCGTAATAGTAATGATTTAAATGCTCTCGAGATTTTTTTTTAAGGTTAAGAAAACCCAATTTCAAAGTATATAGGGTTGCGCCGTCGACAAATCGTACTTCGTACTTTTTCTTGCCAGCGCGGCGCTGTCGCGCCCCTTGATAATAAAAATAAATATAAAACAAAATGTAAAAAGTGTATGATTCTGTAAAAAACAGTGTACAACTTTATAACATTAAATAAACGTTTTATTAAATTAATAAAATCCAAAAAGTGTGGACATTCGATCGTTTATATCGTTTTTTCCAATATTTCTTAAACTTTCATTCCAGCGTTTCAAAGTGTGGTATTAAAAGTTTTTTAAATGTTTTTAGAACCGTTTCATGTTAGGGCTACATTAAAACATTCACTAAACATATTTATTATTAATTTTATCATTATTATTGCCAATAAGATATTATGTTTGAAGTATACTTAATACTATCAAAATTTGTTAATATTTTGATACTTGCTAATGAAAATTTGTATTGTTAAAAATATCAAAATATTTAATTATATTTTAATTTTAAATATTATGACATAGTAAAGTTAGTTTACTTTACTTATTTTTTTTTTCAGGAGACTAATAGCATTATCATTTTTGTTAAAAAAACGAATACAAGTTAAAAGATAAATTCATACCACCTGCACGTCCGGTCTCGCTTCGCTTGCGGTAAACATATTTTTCTAATCAGAATTTTTATAATAAAAAATATAAAAATGTTTCTAAATTATGTTACCTATTGTAGGAATTGCTTAACTATTATATTTAAAATATGTTTCGCATAAAACGCGTTTTATCAAACTATGATAATATTTTGATACTTCGTTGCTATGTATGTTTATTTGGAAATATAAGTTACAAAATTTTGGGGGGTGTTTTTTGAGGTTAAGGACGAGCGCTTGAGGTATCGGTAAAAAAGACGGCGGGTTTCGTGTTCAGCAGCACAAAATACATAAAATACTCTCTGTCAATAATTTTCCTCCCGTCGATCACAGGATAAACCTCTCAACTGCGTGAAAATGCAATTTTGGGAGGTGTTTGTTGAGTTTAGGGACAAACGCTTGAGGTATCGGTAAAAAATACCGTCGGATTCTTGTTTAGCAAAATTTAAAAAAACGCCCCTCACTAATTGAAAGTACATAAAAAATGCTAAATTTTCCATATTTTAAAAAATATTTAGATCAAATGGAATTTGGGGCAGAGCTTTGTTACGTTTGACGTGGAACGTCCCCAATAAATGTTTATAAAATCTTTTAAAAATGAGTAAATTAAAGAGATTTTGAAAAGTAAATTAACAATTAGTTTAAATAACGTATGGGCAGAGAATAGCTGCCATTTTTTACTCGACCATCCGGATGGTATTTTCTAAAATGGCAACCATTTCTTGCCCATGTGTTGTTTAAACCATTGTTATTTTATTTTTAAATCCATCAAATTTATTATTTTTAGTTATTTTTATAAACGTTTATAGAACTTTTTCAGAAGGTTTGTTGCTATTAGGGAATCATGATTATAAAAAGTTGATGAAAATCGATAAATACATTATTGACATAAATAGTACTAAACTTAATTGCATGCTTGGCCCTATGATTTGTTGACAAATCTCTTTACAAACAAGTGAATTTGGAATAAATAAATTTTAAATTAATTTTGTTTATTGCTTCTAATAGTAATTTTTTATACAACATTTTATTGACATATATAGACTGACATCGATGTATATTGGATTGAATAAAGTCTAATATATTTTGTAATTAAATATGTGTTTTTTGGAAAAAAAAAATTATTAACTGCTAAATTGGATTTAATTAGACATTCATAGTAGAGAATATTATTTTAATTTTGTTTTTGTTTGGGGTGCGCGGTTGCATGGGTCGCGGGATCATTATTATCATTATTTTCTCTTATATCTCTCTTTCATAAACAAATCTCATGGTCAATCTTTCGACAAAGTTTGTATATATTTATTCACTCCCGTATTTAGCCATGGTCAATTATATCTTGCTTTTTTGAGGACAACATCAAAATAGAATTACAAAATTTTCATTAGTCATAAATGTTGTTACAATGATAATAGTATAGTAACAAATACAAACGCAAAAAAAAAGAAAATTTAATGACAGAATCAAAATTTATACATAGAATGTAGTTTATACTAAAATATTTCAAAATTAAATAGATAAATAAATATATATGTACACATTATTGAAAATTGTTGAAATATATATTCTATCGGTATTGGCTAAGTAATCGCTAAAATTATCATTGTTATGGAAATCTATATATTTGTCGTAGTATATTTCTATAAATTTCAAACTTTATCTTAATAAATATTGATCATAATGATTTCAAAGAGTTGACAATTTAAAAATTGTATTAAAAAAGTGTTAACTTAAATATTTATATGTCTGAGTAAACGCCAAAATTACATTTATTTATGTCAACATACACAATACTTATTTTACTATAGATAAATAATATCTCTTTTATAGATATCGTCAATTATTTGATAATATAAACTCATATTCTTAACATCTGTATGTATAATAACAAATTCGTAAAATCAAATACATTCCCTAGTGGAAATGGATTGTGTGCCAAAGTGTGCCAAAGTGCAGCAAATTTCCGAATTTGAACACTTTGGCACACTTTGGCACAGTATGACACACTTTGGCACACTTTGGCACACTTTGGCACACTTTGGCACACTTTGACACACTTTAGCATAATTTTCCACACTTTGGCACACTTTAGCATACTTTGCCACACTTTGGCACACCCAATTATTTCCACTAGGGTTCTAATAAATAATGAATAATAATAATCTTTATTGCTTATACAGTCGTATAAACAATTTTTCGTATAAAAAGTCAACTATGTAAGCTTTAACACTCATTACACATTCACTTAAACCTAGAGAAACCCGTCCCTTCTTCTCGCCGCATCTTCTATCTTTCTCTCCCTTACTACCACGGCCTCACTCTTAGCTTTTCTCTCTTCCCAGCTCATCCATTGCTCCATCCATTGCTCTCCTTCTTTGTTTACCCTTTCTCTCTCCCTCCAAATCTCTTCCATCTCTTCTTTTTTTAGCGGAGGTTATTTTCTTCGTCTCCTTGTTGTAGGTGTCCTCAATTTTCCATTCCGTCCCACTCAAAAAGTTTCTCAGCCACGCGTTCAGATCTTCCTCCTTGTTCCATCTATCTCCCCTTTGTACGATGATCCCTATCTCACACACCTTGCACTTTCCTTTCTCCATCCTTTTCCTCTTGCTTAAACTCACTAACTTAACCTTACTTTTCACTTTCTTCTCTTCCTCCTTCACCTTTATTTCTCTTTTTCTCCTTTGCTTTGTCTCCACCTTTTTGGCATTTTCCCTTATCTCACCTATTATTCTGCTTATTTTCTCCCTTTCTCTTCTCTCCTCCTTTAGTTTTTCTTTTAGAATTTTCACATCTCCTTCCAGATCTGTCAGCTAATTTCCCGGTGCTTCTCTTTTACCTCTCTCCACCTGTAGTTTAAGGGGTCCAGCTTGGGTTAAATTCTGCAAAAACAACAACAAAATATTCGTCAAAAATTTTTTTTCTTTTTACGTAAATTAAAAAACAAAAAATATCTTCTGAAAATATTTACAATATGCACTATTTCTATCAAAAAATATTATATATACACCATACAAAATCACTGACTATAATTCATGACATTTTACTATCTAAATAAAATAATAAATATATTTTATTAGGTCTTAGAAATATCTTTTATTAGGTCTGAGGGGGCATGTTTAAGGTACATTTTGAGCCCAGGTAGAGTAAAGAAGACGGTCATCGGATCTTTCACAAAGCCGTGTCAAGTGACTAAAAACACTTATTTATATAGTAAAATGTCATGAATTATAGCCAGTGATTTTGTATGGTGTATATATAATATTTTTTGGTAGAAATAGTGTATATTGTAAATATTTTCAGAAGATATTTTTTGTTTTTTAATTTACGTAAAAAGAAAAAAAAATTTTGACGAATATTTTGTTGTTTTTTTGCAGGATTTAACCCAGGCTAGACCCCTTAATCCTCCACTCCTTCATCTCCTCCTTCATATCTCTCAGCTCCCTCTCCATTCTTCTCTCGGCGCCTGACACCTCTCCTTATCTGTTTTTTATCTCTTTTTTAATCTTTCCCTCTTTCTTTTTCTGATTCTATTTGCTTTTCTGTTGTATTAGTTACCTCCAATTTTCCACGTATGTTGCTTTCTCGTTCCTTTTCTCAATTGTTCCTCCGTTCCTCTCTGTTCTTCCATACCGACTATTCCTAGTTTCTTTTTCGTTCCTCTTCTAGGATTTTTCTTTTCGAAGTCCCTATGGGCTTTTGCGCGCCTTTTTTGAATTTCTTTCTGTTTCTTGTCCCATGTTTATCCTTCCTCCTGCCCATTTTCTTTGTTTTTCCTTTTCCAAATTATTTTGCTAATGTTTCCTATCTGTGTCTTTCTTCCTTCGCAAACTTCTTGCCATTTCGTCCATGATATTTTCGTTTTCTCGCATTCTTCGATCACGTGTTTCAGCATTTCCTCTTCTTTTCCACACATCCTGCATTTCCTCTCTTCTTCTGTCCTCCAGTATTTATTGCCCTTTATCTCACTTTCTAGCCTGAATCTTGCAGTAATTCCTAGTGATTTTCTTTTGTAGTCTTCTCTTTTAGTCAAGTACTCTGGGATTTCTCCTTGTTTTTCTTTTGCCTTTCTTAGCTTTCCTTCATACTTAATCGCTCTTTTCCTAGCCCTCGTTTCCAGCTGGAACATTATACAACAGTTTTTACATTATGACAGTTTTTACAGATATGGAACAGTAAAGTATGATAACAACTACTTTCTGTGTAAATTTCGAAAATATTTTAAGTTTAAAATTTTAGTCGACAGTTTTCTACACCACCCAAGAGGTACTGTCAGGAGCACATTATATTAGAGTCATAACACAATGTACTTCAGGCGTGTTGGTTTTTTTTTTTATTTTATTGCATTAAAATATTGTATATAATTTGATCATGTCATGACATTGTACAAGACTATTGGTAAAATTATGGTTAGTGTCGAAATAAAGGATATTTCCTACGCGTGATATGCTAAGGAACAGGATAAGACACGAAATGAACACACTCGAATAGAATAAACGAAAAGAACATGGCTTTATTTAAGTAAACGTGACAGAGCGTGATAATAAAAAACGTGGCGTGGTACGAAAGATGTTGCTTGCTCGGAGAGCTAGCGAACAGTGAGCCGGCAGCTCGCGCGCGCCGCTGAGCTGTGCGGCAGATCACGTGACTGTGTCGACTCGACATCATGGGCGGTAGGAGCAGTCGGTATGGGACGTATGTCGTGTGTTAGCGCCTATATTCCAACACTCCCTCCCAATTACACTCGATATCGTCAAGTCTTCTTCGTGATCCGCTACTTAGCCGTCTTCTATTGCGCCTCTGATCGTGGTCATCTTTGAAATTACTCTGTAACATGAAAACTATATTAATTACCTAGTAACAATTTGGCCAATCTATTGTGGCTATGAGAAGGAAAAGGCTCAGTGAAAATATCTGCTCTTTGCTCCTGTGATTCGATCCATTCTATTTTTTTTTTATATATCCTAATTGAGCGCATTGTTTGACATAGTCCTCACACACTCCTGGCATATGCCTTAGTTTATTACTTCCATCTATCTTAGTGCAAGCTAGTGCTGCTTTGTTGTCGTACCACAAGATGAGTGGAAAGTACTACATATCCGGAATTACTTTCAGTGACAAGCACAGGCTGATTGATTCCCTACAGGCATCGCTCATGGCTACGGCCTATCACGTAGACAGAGCTACGTAGACTTGTTTGTGCGTTCTCCAGGCTATGGTATCTCTGTACAGCGTGACTACGTGGCTACTAGTAGTGAGTGAGTTTTTCTTGCACTTCTTTCATCTTGGATTCGTTATTGCCTGTCAGCAATATGTCATCAACATACAATAGCATTATTATTCGGCTGTTGTTTAGCATACACAAACAAACATGGATCTCTGTTGTTTGCCATAAAGCCTAGTTGCTTAGAAAACTCTAAAAAATGTGCGTTCCAATTCTTTGGACTTGTTTTTAACCCATACAAGGATTTGTGGAGCTTCCAGACTTTTGTCTGTCTCTGGTTTTCATATTTTTCGAAACCATCTGGTATCTCTAAGAATACCCTTTTTATTGGACTGTGAAGAAATGCTGCTTTGACGTCCAGTTGCCACATTACATAATCGTGTTTGTTCGCTATGTCCAGAACTGCTCTCATAAAGCAAGATATCGGTGCGTATGTTTCGCAAAGATCGTAAAGGTTTGAATCTTTGAATCCTCTTATGACAATTGTTGCATTGTAGTCTGGGTATTTGGTTCCGTTATCTTTACGTTTGAAGACCCATCTCGAGTCCAAGATGTTTAGCTTCTTTCCATCTTTAGATGTTCTACTGACCACTTCATATACCTGGTTTTTCTGCAGTGCTTTCTTTTCCTTGCTTATGCTTCTTGCAATCTTTCTGCCTCTGATGATGATACCACTTCTCTATAAGATTTTGGATCTCCATTGATTGAGGATAACAGTGCATACAGACTATATGCACTCAGACTGATTTTTGATTTTTTTGCGTGGTCTGCCATCTTCTTGGGTATTGGCTCCACTTCTTCCGGCGGGCTTGGATTTTCCTCCTCGAAGTCGAATAACCAAGTCTCTCTGTTTAGAGTGTCTTTAGTTATTGTCCAATCTTTTATGTCTTCGGGCTTGTAGACATCTCCGAAGACTTTGCTTTCGATAAATTGTACATTTCGACTTTCGTACACTTTCCGTCTTCTGGGTTTAGCAGCAAGTAGCCTGTATCGGTATATCCTACCATAACACGGTTTTATTCGACAGTTTATCAAACTTAGTTTCCTGTTATCCTTGGACCTTGACGAATGCCACATACCTAAATTTCCTGATCTGGTTTATGTATATTTTTGATTCTGGGTTGATGACTAATAGTGAAGACTTGAATCCAATCGATTTAAATGGCGTCAGATTGAACAGATACACTGCGACTTTCACCGCTAGATTCCAGGCATTCGTTGACAGTCTTGAATCGTACATCAGAGCTCTCGTAATTTTCTGAATTGTCTGATTGTAGCGTTCAGGGATGCCATTCAGTTACTTGTCCTATACTTCCTTGGTCTTCCCGCTGGTGAATTCAGTGCCTTGGTCGCAATCCAAGTAACAGAATTTTTCGTCATTTCCGCATATATTTCGACATTTTTCTACGAAATCATTAATACATTTAGCAGCATCTGACTTATGTTTAACTGGGTAAGCTATTGCAAAACGTGAATAATTATCCACTAACACCACTATAAACCTACACCCTTTCGGATGGGTAGCTGGTGTGATGGGTCCCATCGTATCAGCACTGACTCTCTGCAATGGTTTCATCGCCATTTCTTTGTTATTCTCAAACTTTGGCCTATTCATTTTTGCTACTTTACATGTTTCGCAGTCTTTTAGGCACACGCCGTGATCTTCTTCCCGAAATTCTTTAATATCAGGATACAATCCTTTTAACATTTTTACTTTGTTTAGAGACGTATGTCCTTATCCCATATGCCATAAATTTACGGTGTTAATCACGTTAGTCGACCTATCTTTATTTTTATCGTTTTGACTTATCGGTTCTGTACTTGTTCTTTCATCGTTAAAAGTTACTCTTTTCTTAATGCTCTTATTATTGTTTTTGTGAGAGATCAGTGCGTTTTTGTGTATTGTTTGGCCCTGATTCATCTTTAATTTCAGATTAATTATCCAAAACGGATTTTCAAACTTTCCTTCCAAAATTCTCTCTTCCGTATTTGGTTCATAGATATTTATTGTTTTATTGTCCAGATACACACATAAATCCTGATCTGTAAAACGTTTAGGTGACAGCAGATTCTTACTTAAATTTTCCGCTTATATTACTTTATCTTGATCAATTACTTTGCCATTGATCAATTCAAACTTGACTCGACCTTGATTAGTTGATTTTATGCTTGACTTTTCGTTTTTGTCGACGCAGCCTGTTACACAATCAACCTTCTCATGCAATTGCGTTAAAATGAGTTTAGACTTTGTCATATGATCAGTTGCTCCCGAATCTACAATAAACTTCTGTATCATATTATCGTATTCGTTCAGATTAACATACATACATACATACTGAATGATCAGTGATCGTGTTACCTTTTCTTGGTGTAGGTGATCGGAAAGGAGGCTTTCTAAACGGCGACCTGGACGGTGACATGCTGAGATGTTCTCTGCCTCGCCTCGGAGACTTGCTTTCTTGTCTCCTCTGCTTTCGCTTTGGTGACAAGCTCTTATTCCTCTCAGTCGTTCTTTTTCGTAAGACTCCTTTCTTAGGCTCCTTACAGTCTTTCGCGATGTGGCCGAACACTTTTCAGTTGAAACACTTAGGCTTGTTGTGCCAGTAGTCAGCGGTTATGTGAGCTTGGCTGACACATCTCTCATATCGTTTAAATGGTCTTTCTCGGCTTACGGATCGTCTCTCTGTAGAGTGACTCCTTCTCTCCTCCTTAGCAAAACCAAGAAAAGCTGAAGCTTCGGTGCCTTTTTGGCGTGAGTTATCGATCTGTAAAATTAAGTCTTTTAATTCATTGTATGTGTACCTCCTACCCATACTACGGCTAACTAGATTTTCAGCCGTAATAATTTCTGGGTAGGCTTGCTCTACTGCATTGTAAAATAGACTTTTCTTGACTGTTTCAGTCATTTTGTATATTCCTTCATTGCTTTCGTATTTTCTAACGAGGTCTTCGAACCTTAAACAGAAATTAAACGCTGATTCTTTGTCTTTATTAAACTTTAGGTTGAACAGTCGTCTTTGAACTGCTTTGATTTTGTCAGGATTCTCATTCCTCCTTTTAACGTCTCGTTTAAATTCTCCAGATTCGTGTTCATTCTGACGTTCTTTCTTGTGATTGAAGTCATCCTTTCAACCAGCTTGTCGCTGAGCTCGACTTGGGCCTTAGTGCTTTCTTGCAGCAAGCAGATGAGATCGTTCATGTTGCTATTCGTAACAACTTGATGCGTTCGCGTTGGCGTGGACGTAAGGGCTCCAGGTCTCTCTGCGCTGCTGCAGTGGATTATGGGTTCTCTCAACCCTACCATTTGGTCCTTGGCTGCCTTTAGAATCTCCAGCATCTTTGCTGACTCTTCCAGCGTGAGGATGTTTTTATCTGTAAAACACACGTAATATGAGTCTGCTGTTGAGAGGATACCCATACAAGGTGGCCCGGTGCTTTGTGCACAAGCACCGGGCCACCTTGCAGTCGGTCGAGGCTATTTCTAGAAGAAAAGTTTCTAGCTAACCTAATCTTTTCTTGCAGAATGTGTGCCGGAGCACTGTTTCTGCCGTCCGAGACCCACTAAGCACGAGACCAGGTTTGGCAGATCTGTGTGAGGATCTAGTTTTTATTGAGTATGGGACACTGACTAAGTGTCTGTACGTGCGCACGTAACAAGTCAATTACATGTTTTTCGTGTTAAACCTCTCACAGATCCAAACAGACTCCGTGTCATTCATTACGTTGGCTACAAGCCCGTTAAACTCTTCATACATTTATATATTTCCTATATATATATATATATATATATATATATATATATATTTATATATTGTTGTGACCGGGCCTGAACGTTGCGCGATTCGAACACCAAGATAAACGACGAGATAAATGACGTCGCGGATGTTATTGTTTACAGTTAGTCTGATCGTGTCAGCTAATGAGCTGAGTTGTATGCGATTAAATAAAGAGAGTTCGAGTTTGAGTTACGCTTTTATAAATAACGAGTTATTTATGTTAACCCGTACCCGGTCATAACATTTTGGGGGCTCGTCCGGGATAGTGTTTTCGAAAAGTCATCTAGTGAAAGGTTCATGCTTTTACGTTCTGGCAAGATATCAACAGTTTCAAGAACACCGATCAACACTCGACCAAAGTGCACCAGTTCTCGACCATCACCCAGAACTCTTCTAACTGAGGAACCTCAACCGTCTCTGACTTCAGCAAATATGGAAATAACAAGCTTGAAGAGACGTGTAGAGGAAATTACTTAAGAACTCCATCAATGCAACGAGGATGCATTCAGCTTACAAAGGGATCTCCACACTCGAGACACAGAACTGTTAGAAGCTCGACGTCGCAATGAGGAAGTTGAAGCAGAGAATCAACGACTGAAAGATCAACTGGTTCGAAGAGAATTGTTTAATGACCGGGAACAGAGGGCTGATTTGAACGAGGGGAAATCGAGACTACATACCCTGAATAATACAACGATGACAGAGCATCAAGAACAACAGCGCCAAATCCAACAGCTAAGTCGTTTTCAGAATACAAATACACATTCACACACAACCGAATTAGATAACACAAGAGTTAATAACGTTGGATTATCTTCAAATCAGAATAGACTAGGGTTAGGAATCTCTATTATTAATCCTTTGATTACTGGAACTCGTGGGTTAGATTCTAACGTTGGCAATTCCGCTTTACCGATCACTGAACCTATCCAACAGATTCTGGATTGAAATTAAAAGTTAGTGAATATGATGGTTCATCACCTTTTCGTAAATTTTTGGTTCCATTTCGACTTATATCTGATGTAAACAATCGGTCACCTACATCTAAAATGGCAGCTCTTATTTCTTGTTTGAAAGAAAGAGCAAGATCAATTCTTGTTAAATCAGATTCTTCTACATCGAATTTTGATGATTTAGTATCACGTCTTGAACTTCGTTTCGGTGATAAACATTTGGCATCCACTTATCACACACAATTTATGAACAGACGTCAACGGTTTGGTGCAGATCTCCCAACATTCGCTGCTAACCTTGAGAGACTCACTACTTTGGTTTATCCAGATGTCCATTTGAATTCCAAGATAAAATCGCTTGTACTCAGTTTATTGCTGCTATTTTTGATTATATGATCAGGGATATTCTTCGTTTGGAAAGGATAACTTCTTTAAAAATTGCTCTTGCTCGTGCTATGGAAGTGAAGGTTATTCGTGATTCGAATAAGAGACCTCAGGCTTCAAGGAGTGTAAATGACACATACAAGACTGGAATCAACTTTTCGAATTCAAAGTCTAATGGTCCTCAATCTTCGGACCGACAGAGATCTCAGGATTACTTTAAGAATGTTGAATGTTGGGCTTGTGGTCAGAAAGGTCATCTAAGGTCACATTGTCCCAATCAGGTGAATGGCCAGGAAAACTAGGTTATGTTGAACTTCTTGGAGCGAGTTCAACAGAACTTGACAAGACTCCATCAAACTCCCACTCATATCGGATTGATTGCCATGTTGGAAGAATTCATAGGAACTGTAATAAATTTTATTTTGATGGTTTAATTAATGACGAAGCTTGTATTTTTAAAGTAGATTCTGCTTTTGATATGACTATTATAAATCCAAAATTTGTTGAGCCAAAAGATATTCCTATCATTTTACAACACTTAAGTATCCAACTTGAGAAAAGGTACCAGTTAAATTTTTGATTTCAGCGTCGTTAAAATTGGTTGATCATGTAGCTAATTTAGATGTTTTTGTTGAAAATATTATTGATGATTGTATACTTGGAAGTGATTTGCTTGATGCTGGTATCACAGATTCAATTACTAAAATTATTTTAAATACTCCAAGTTCAATTATTAATAAACAAATTTCAAGAATAGTCGATTCTAGTAAGGTTGTACCAGGCTCATTACAAGAAATTTTTGACAAGAACTCAGAGAACTTGAATCGAGATCAACGTCGGGAGTTTGCGGATCTTCTACACGAATTTGAAGAAATTTTTTCAAGATGATGACGTTACTGGAAAATGTAATTTGTTTGAACACAGAATTCAATTACTCCATCAATCAACCAATTAAACAACCTATCCGAAGACCCCCTATTCATCAAATTAAGGAATTAGATGAATGTATTGCTGAGATGCATTCTCAAGGAGTCATTGAAGAATCAGATAGTTCGTGTTGCTTACCTGTAGTTCCCAAAAAGAAGAAGGATGGAAAAATTCGTTTTTGTATTAACTTCCAAAAAATTAATGTAATCACGATTAAATATTCGTACCCTTTACGAAGAGTTAATGATACTCTTAATAAACTTGCAGGATATTAGTGGTTTTGTACTGAAATGGTAACGACTTATCTCTGTCCTGTAGTAATTAAATTTATGTAAGAATATAATATAAATTTTACTTTCTGACAAGTCGCAAAATGTACTAATCTGCGTCGTGATTCTGACAACAGATTGAATAGAAAGATTTTAATTTTTTATAATAATTCTCAACTATGATGTTCAGGTCCGGGATACCAGGTAGTGGAGGTTTATTGCAATAAAGAGATTTTTGTTCTTTATAACAAAAATAAATATATTCAAATAAATATATAATAGAATATTGCGTAAATCTAGCATATATTCTATATATCACAAAAATTAAATGGGTAAATCCGCTTTGATTTTTACAAATAGGTTTTTAGGTAGATACGCTTATATTTGCGATATCGTGCCTAACTTGAAATTTTATAAGTGTAGATAATATTATAATATTCGAAAATTTTGAAGTTATTTATCTTCTCAAGGCGTGAGTTGCTCTTGAGAAGAGACTAGGCGCTGGAGCTAGTGAGCTTTACTGGCCGTGCGGATCCTTTTATAGGGCTCGGAGCGAGCGGGGATCGTGCCTCCGAAAATACTATCACATTCACACTTTCACACAGACATTCACACCTATATACAAAACCCATTCATACAAATAATTTATATTGTGCGCGCGCTACGCCGCCGCCGCCGCTTCTCCTTCTCTAACTGCTGCTACCGCCGCTTGCTGGCTCGTGGCGCTGCTGGAGTTGTGGACTCAGCTGTAGCGCGGGCTTATCCTAGTTAAAAATGTGTTCTATAAATTTCAATTTTTTGTTCTATATAGTTTTTTGCGGAGCTTGTACGGGGCGTTACAGTACATTGGACTTGAAGACTGGATACTGGCAAATCAAGATTCGGGAAGAGGATAGGAAAATCACGGCTTTCTCAATTTGAAAAGGTTTATGGCAATTTAAAGTTATGCCATTCGTATTATGCAATGCACCGGCGACATTTCAACGTTTGATGGAAAAGTTACTCTGAGATTATCTCTCAAAATTCTGTTTAGTTTATTTACATGATGTCATGGTATTAGAAAAGTCATTTGATGAGATGATATCTAATCTAAAGAAGGTATTTGTTTGTTTTCAAGAAGCAGGATTACGTCTAAACAAGAAGAAATGTGTTTTCTTCAGCAGGCAAGTCAAATATTTAGGATACATTGTTTCTGTAGAAGTCAGCTGATCCAAAGAAAATTCAATCTGTTGTAAATTGGCTAATTCCTCATAACAAAAAGGCTGTGTTGAGCTTTGTCAATTTCTGTGGTTATTATAGGCGTCTAATTAAAGGATTTGCTGATATAGCAATATTTTTACAATACCATTGTAAAAATTAACTAAAAAATCGACTAAGTTCATATGGTCAGAAGATTGTCAAAAAGCTTTTTCAAAATTAAAAGAGGTTCTTACAAAACCTTCAATTTTGGCATTTCCTTTTCTTTCTTCTGCATTTATTTTAGATACTGATGCTTCAGAAGACCATGGAATTGGGTCGGTTCTTTCTTAGAAACAAGATGAAATCGAACGTGTCATAGGTTATTGTAGTAGAGTCCTTTCTAAACCAAAGAGAAATTATTGCGTCACTCGGCATGAAATCCTCGCTATTATAGAATCGTTAAAACATTTTCATTATTACCTTATCGGTAAACCTTTTATCATTAGGACTGATCATTCTTCTTCGACTTAGTTATTATCGTTTAAAGAACTAGATGGAGAATTAGCTCGTTGGTTAGGGAAATTGGATCAGTATGACTAAATTAAAAATTATTCACAGGAAAGGTAATTAACATGGAAATGCTGATGGACTTTCAAGACGCCCTTGTGAAGATTTTTCATGTAAATATTGTTCCAGAGTAGAAGAAAAATTCAATGAAGAGACTATTTGCCGTATTATTTTTGAAGAAAATACATCGGAAGATTGGAAGAAGAGTCAAGCAGAAGATGAGGCTATTTCTTTTATTTGTCAAACGAAGGAATTACAGAAAAAACAGCATGGCAAGAAATTTCTTCGATGGATGAATTCACTAAAATCTATTGTTCACAATGGGATTCGTTAGTATTGATTAATGGAATTTTGTATAGAGAGTGGGTTTCAACAAATTTAGATTATAAAATTCGTCAATTAGTTGTTCCTATAGATAAAATCAAAGATATTTTAGAAGAAGCACATGATTCACCATCTAAAAGACATTTCGGAGTAAACAAAACTCTAAATAAAATTAGAAAAAGATTTTATTGGGCTACTTGCAAAAGAGATGTACAAAATTGGTGTAAATCCTGTGAAGTTTGTATTGCAAAGAAAGGTCCTCCAGATAAAGGCCATGGTGAGATGAAGATTTACAATTCAGGAGTTTCATTCGAAAGACTTCAAATGGATATTTTAGGCCCCTTTCCACTTTTTTCTTTAGGCAATAAATACCTCTTAGTTGTGACAGACTGTTTCTCGAAGTGGGTTGAAGCTTTTCCTCTCTCTAATATGCGAACAAAAACCATTGCTGAGAATTTCGTTGATCAGATTGTCTGTAGGTGTGGAGTACCTTTAGAAGTAAATACTGATCAAGGGACAAATTTTGATTCGAAACTGATTAAAAATTTGTCTAAGTTATTAGGAATTAAAAAAACAAGAACATTACCATTACACCCACAATTAAACAGACAGGTAGAAAGACAACACCAAATATTTCTTCACTATCTCACAAAATACATACACAACAATCATCAAGACTGGGATCGCTGGGTTTCACTATTTCTGTTAGCTTACAGGTCCTCCAAATATGCGATGACCGGAGCTACTCCAGCTGAGATGTACACCGGTTTTGATCTGAGGCTTCCTTTGAACTCAATTCGAGAGTGTCTGCCAGAGGAAGTCGAGATTAAAGGAGACGGAGACTACGTACACAGGCTTCGGAGGAAACTCAGCGAGATCCATAAAATGGCTCGAGACCGGATTAACTTACAATCGGAAAAGACGAAGTCTTGGTACGACAAACGAGTTCTCAACGTTGAATATTCCCAAGGACAAAAAGTTTGGTTCTTCAACCCTCGAAGAACTAAAGGAAAAGCACCAAAACTACAGTCGAATTGGAAAGAACCTTGGGAGGTTGTGAGAAAAATCAATGACGTCGTCTATTGTATTCGTCGTTCACCAAGACATAAATCCAAGATAGTCAACATCAATCGTCTTGGAACTTACACTAAGAGAGATACCCATTAATGAAGACTGTTCTGCTCATGGTTCTTTTGAGCTGTGGTTTTTTCCGTGGGCGTGAAGGTGAATACCGGAGCAGAGACTTGAGGTGAGGTACTATGGCATGTCAACTTCCCCCTTCTTGCCTGAATACCGATTTTGACCGACCCTATGATGAGGAAATAAGAAGGATGATTAAAGTAGATTGTTCAGGAGACGGGTCCGTCTTAGTCCTGTTCAGTGATGATTGGAATGGCATCTGTAAGCATTGCTCGGTAACTTGATGCCTAGGATAGGTCAAGGTAGAGGATGTTGGTGTCAGTTCCTGTAAGTCATCATTGGATTGTAAGAGGATCAACCCGCTTGAAGGATGGATGGTTATGATTGTCGGGACGACAATCTGAAAAAGAGAGAGCAATGTTGTGACCGAGCCTGAACGTTGCGTTGTTGTTTACAGTTAGCCTGATCGAGTCAGCTAATGAGCTGAGTTGTATACGATTAAATAAAGAGGGTTCGAGTTTGAGTGACGCTTATATAAATAACGAGTTATTTATGTTAACCCGTACCCGGTCATAACATTTTGGGGGCTCGTCCGGGATAGTGTTTTCGAAAAGTCATCTAGTGAAAGGTTCATGCTTTTACGTTCTGGCAAGATATCAACAGTTTCAAGAACACCGATCAACACTCGACCAAAGTGCACCAGTTCTCGACCATCACCCAGAACTCTTCTAACTGAGGAACCTCAACCGTCTCTCACTTCAGCAAATATGGAAATAACAAGCTTGAAGAGACGTGTAGAGGAAATTACTTAAGAACTCCATCAATGCAACGAGGATGCATTCAGCTTACAAAGGGATCTCCACACTCGAGGCCCTTAGCCTTCGCTCCTCCCTTAAACGGACTAGATTACCCAACCCCCTTATGGCACCCTTCACTACCCAGGGTTACTGGATGAGTGCTATGCCTGTGTTCGCCACTGTCATACTCTTCAGTAGAATAGCTGAGGCGTCTTTACAGTGGTGCAAGTGAAATTAAAAGATAGGGAGGGATAATGAGACCATTTATATCTTTATCACCTTCTCCGTAGTCTCTATCCCCCTCTTGACGGTCCCTTGCGTCTCTCGGCGGTGCTCTTTAATGTGCACCCTTCTGAGGTTACACTAGGGCCTGTCCCCCATTTTCGCATTTAAAATAGGCAAAAGTGGGAGCATAACCCTGGTTGTGAATAAACTTCTCTCAAACAACAATTATATAAAAATAACCGGCAACGTTTCGTCCCTGGTGGGGACTTCCTCAAACCTGAAAATAAAAAGCCAGAAAATAAAATAATGTACATCAGTCATAATATAATATAAAATAAAATACACTTGGATGTCAGTTGCTTAACAAAACAATAAAAAACTAGTCATACCATATTAAATAAATAAACAAAAATATTGCACAGGAGACGAATAAGTCTCACTCGTCATACATGTTATCAGTCGGCTGTCGCATAAGAAACACAAGTATGTACAGAGTCTGCGCGGCGGAGAAGCCCGATGTTACCCGAGCTCACTTATTCACGCATACATGTACGCATATCTATAGGAACTATATACAAATATAGAGAGTATACAAAAGTGAATATTCAAACAGAAAACGGTTCTGATTTTTTAAAATATTTATTTAATTTATTGTATTGTCTACTAATAGTGTTAAAGTCATCTTGTTTATTGATGTTATTTTTGTTGATATTAATAAATAAATTTTCAGAAATTAATCTTTTGAAATTATTGCATTCTTTGTCTAAAATTTTAACATTATCAAAATCAAAACTATGAGAAAAATCATTTATATGAGTCGGGATTGGTAATATTTTGTCTAACGGAGTTTTTTTATGTTCGTCAATTCTCCTTCTTAAACTTCTCTTGGTTTGGCCCACATAAGTGGCATTACAATCATTACATGCTATCTCATATACAACATTGGTTTCGCATCATTTATCCAGTCTAACATTACCTAATTTAATAATACTGTTTAATTTGTTTGACATATCGGTTTGACATAACTTTCGACGAAATTCCTTCTCGAAAACATTACATATTAAATCTCTATTAAATGAGTATGTCTCTAAGTAGGCATTTGACATCAGTCTCTAACATAGAAATGCCATTTACGAAGTTTTTAATAGAAAATTCGAAATTTATAACATCTTATGCGACAGCCGACAGATAACATGTATGAAGTGAGTTCGGGTAACATCGGGCTTCTCCGACGCGCAGACTCTGTACATACTTGTGTTTCTTGTGCGACAGCCAACTGATAACATGTATGAAGTGAGCTCGGGTAACATCGGGCTTCTCCGCCGCGCAGACTCTGTACATACATGTGTTTCTTATGCGACAGCCGACTGATAACATGTATGACGAGTGAGTCTTATTCGTCTCCTGTGCAATATTTTTGTTTATTTATAGGGACCGTCAAGAGGGGGATAGAGACTACGGAGAAGGTGATAAAGATATAAATGGTCTCATTATCCCTCCCTATCTTTTAATTTCACTTGCACCACTGTAAAGACGCCTCAGCTATTCTACTGAAGAGTATGACAGTGGCGAACACAGGCATAGCACTCATCCAGTAACCCTGGGTAGTGAAGGGTGCCATAAGGGGGTTGGGTAATCTAGTCCGTTTAAGGGAGGAGCGAAGGCTAAGGGCCTGCATAGTAACCAAGAGCATTAACACGCTGCCGCTGCTGAATGTTACCACAGGGGACCTCATGGCCGTTCAAACCGAGTTGGATGACGTAGGACGGATTGTGATAGCCTCCGCCTACCTATCGTTTGATAATACAGACAACACACCAAAAAAAGTCCAGAAGTAAGTGGAACACTGTATGCTTAACAACCTTTCACTTATTATAGGGTGTGACGCCAACTCACATCACAGGGAATGGGAAAGTACGGATACCAACGCCAGGGGTGTAAGACTGCTCGACGACCTCACGGGGACAGACCTGGAGATAATGAATGTTGGTGACATGCCTATATACAGAAACACGACCAGGGAGGAGGTGATAGACTTAACTCTGTCGTCCACCAAGATAGCGCATCTGATCAGCGAATGGCGAGTCAGCGACGAACCATCGTTATAGGACCACTCTCTAATCACATACTTGGTCAGTACCCCTGGAAAGGAACAACCCAAATTGGTAAGAAAACCCAGAGAGACGAGCTAAGACGGATACAAGAAGGATGTGGAGTAAGCTATGCGTGAAATACCACTCGATATCAGGGATAGCACATCTCTGGAAAAAGCAGCTGACAGATTCGCCAGGGGCATCACCCAAGCCTATAAGAGTAATTGTAAACCTAAACATGTGAGGTCCAACGGTGAAGTCAAATGGCGGAATCACAGTACACACTGCCTCTGGATCCAATATAGAACACAGAGAGATATATACCAGAAAAGCGTCAGAGAAGCCAAGCGTCACAGCTGGAGAAACTTCTGCGAGAACATACAAAAAGGTAAAGAGACAGTCAGAATGAACAGGATCCTGGCGAAGAATTCCGAGGCTGTCTTGGGTACGCTCAGGCTCCCAAATAGACATTACATGGGATGATAAAAAAATAAACAGCCGGAATGATGGAGACCTGTGGTATACAGATGGATCCAGAAGGAAAGATGCTGCAGGAGTGGGCTGTATTACCGACAGAGCGGCAAAGGAACAATCTTGCCGCTAGGTCAACACGCCACCCTATTAAAAGCGGAGCTGACAGCGATCATGTGAGGGGTGCAAGCGGCACTAGCTGAAAGCACGCGCCCGCGAATTTATATCTTCTCCGACAGCAAGAGTACTCTCCAAGCACTAAACAACTTCACTACCAAATCACGGCTGATTCTGCTGCATGAAGGAGGAGACCCCCGAGCACCTCCTGTGCAACTGCTCCGCCATAGCGGTAAAGAGGTGACGCCATCTAGGTGCTCCTTTCCTAGAAACGAAAGAGGTTCAGGCAAAACACGCCTCCAAAATTGTCTCATTCTGGGAGGTGATTGGCGCTTGAAATAGCGACTAAACTAATTTGAGGGACGCCAAGGGATTACCCATGCGTCTGGTGGTCTGAATAAGCCCGACTCCAATACAAATAACAATGATAATAATAATACTAAGAATTATAATAACTTTTTACATAAATCGGGTTTTCATTCTTTGTCCTTCTTTTGTGTGTGACTGCATTTGTTGCTGCTAATTTTTCACTTCAATTGTAGAAACAGTCCTTATATTACCGGCATAACGCTCTAATATTCTTTTTTTCTTCTTTATTTATGTGCTCCGTTCAGGTCTGCATTTACTGTTTCTTCAGCTGGAGTCCTATCAAACATTTTTAGTGTCTGCATTTACTTGATTTTCGTAGTTGCTATCATGTTCATTAATATTTTCTTGCTCCTCGTTATACCCTACTTCCTTAGAATGCTTTTCATGATATTGCAACTCTTCGGAAATGAATTTTATTTCGAGGAGTGAAATTATTCAACCAGTTGTTTTGATTATTATTTGACATATTGGTGTTTCTAGTATTTACTGACATCAGTGTAGGTTGATGATAATTTTGCTAAGTAGGTATTTCAAAATTATTTGCAAATGTTGGTACAAAATTATTTTGTGCGGTTGCAGGACTAGGTGTAAATGAAGATGGATTATTCGCTCCGAAGATATTAAACGAGCGATTATTTCTCAGAGATTGATTTGTAAACGGGTTTGTTCCTTTAGAATTATTTTTTGCATTGTTTGTTTTTGCGTCGTCTCGCGAAATTTAAACATGCGGCCTATTGTTCTTGATTGTCAAGCTTCCTGCATTCTATATCTTTTAACTCAAAATAAGTAAGATGTGTATGATAGGGCTCCTTTATTCTGTTAACGTATTTTTGGCGACGTTTTTGTAAAACCCAATCTTCATACTTATCAAGTTACGGTCTTGATTGTTTAAGTGAATATGTTCTTTTAGTTTATTTAAATGTTATTGCATTTCATCGGCATTGTTGAATAGTTTTGATTTAATAGTTTAAAACAAACAAAGTTTATTAAATAGCAGGTCCTCTGAGCTGGGATTGCAATATCTATTTATTAAGCGATTTTTACAATCATTTTATGTTGCTGGATTATTTGCGACTATGAAATTTAAAGCTTCTCCGTGAATTCTTGATTTGATTAACGCAAATAATGCTTCATTTAACGCTTCTTTCGTAATAATTAAATTTTCGACAAATTTATCGCATATTTGGAGAAAGTGAGAGAGGAGCTTTGTTTCTCCTTTACAAATGTTATCGCGTCACGCCGTATAGTTGATCTTACTTAAAATTATTCTACTGAGATTTGATTTGCAGCTTGATTCTGTGTCATTTTGCTTTTAAATCAGTCGTATTTAGGGATAGATTGAAAATAGGAGAACAAGGAATTTTAAAGACTTACTTTTTTCTTCAATAAGCTTAGGTGAATCCCTGCTTGAAGGTGGTTTCCAAACTTGACGTCCTAAAAGTACTGCAACAAAGGAGTTGAAATCCTAGCCGCTTCCTATCTGATAACGTTGGTCACGAGATTGGAGAATAATATTGATTTAGCAGCCTCACAGTATTCTGTCCGCATCACTAGTTAAGTTTACGTGTTGTCAAGCGTACGTCAATTCGTAGGTAAGTAATGAGATTAAGTATGAATTCCAATAACTTTTATTAAACACTTCATTACAGCTTCGAAACCCGACAGAGAATGACTTATTGCCAGTGCGAGAGCCTTTTAAAAAGGTTCGTAATTTGTTTGTTTAATCTTCCTCCATGGTTCTTTGTACATGCATCGCTGTATCTGCCAACAACCAAAAGCATATACATTCTATAGTTGCAGCTTTCGAAAGGCTGGAAGGCGATCGATATCGCAAGTGGAATGCGATCAATAAGTGACGGCTACTACGGTTTATATAACTTGCACACACCTACGGAAAGACAAGTCCGCACGAGCGCGGGGAATGGCTACCCGGTGTACACCAGCGCGTGACACAGTCATCATACCAGGCGACACGGACAATACACACACTAGGCGTCGCAAGCACACTTACCCAACAGACACTTATACTAACACACACAACCATACCACAGAGTTATATAAGGTGGACCGCTGAGTGTCAGCGACAGTTCTGCTCGAGCTTCCCATCTGTACAGTACCGTTGGCACACGACACTGCAAGGAGAGCCAGAGCCAGACAACCGTCGACGAAACCATCTCGTGAGCACACGTGACGGCCAGTCCTCGAAGCCTACGACCAATCCTCCAGATTATTGTCGTAAGCTCACGAGATAATCAGGAAACCAGAGCAACTGCGAGCGTCGTCCTCGTGAGCACATGTCGGCGTCACTCATAATCACTGGAATCGACCACCACACCAACGCCTCTTTATTCCTTTTGCCGCTGTGCGCACACAGGATTAAAGGAGTACTGAAACTGAACGCAGAGATCCGCAAAGTTATGCGCACACGTCTCTAAAAATCCTAGGAGTGATACAGAAATATCTAGTCGACGTTTCCAATTGTCGCTGTGCGTACACAGGGCAACCTAAACCGCCACAACACTAAACATCCGGACAATAAAGTCGTGCGCACATGACTTCGACGCAACCGAATGTTTCTGTACTTACACACACACGCACTGTACTGACTAAAACCACACTGTAACTTGTAACTACGCCGCTCTACTGTGCCCTAGTAGTTGTAACATGACTTGTAAGTTGTAAAGGCGAAGTCTTCCCATTACCTGCATGATTCTATTCCTGTTGCAGGTGAGCACTAACACCAATGACGCACAGTTGTGAATAGATGCTTAATATATAATATATTCTACTCACTACAACAAATAGAGTGATAAATCACATTTTCCTCTTCCGAATCCTTACCGTTTCAATATCAGATTGCGATATTTTCTGTATGATTATCAATCAATACATTTTCATTAATTAAAATTCATTAATTATTTTTTCCTCCCTTTTTTTCCTCGTCGTAACTCTATTTTAGACAGAATCGCTGATCCTTCCCTTGATTGAGTCCTACGACATCCAGGTGCGATAGTGAAATTATCGTTTCTTACTTACCCATCTGTTTGCTGCGTGGTTATCCTAAGTGTGTGGAGCTGATGGAGTAGATTCCCCTTCAAACTCCCGATACACAGGAGCAGCGTTCCTCTGGTGGCAACCTTCATTATCCCTGCTGGCCCATTGTGGCACTCGGTACAAGGATTTGTGAATTTTTTCACTGTCCGTAGGATTCCAAATGAACGAATAGTTCTTTTGGGCTCAAACTCAAGGAGAATACTTTGTACTTATGTAGTTTTGGTATAAAAGCAAAACTAGTAATTAATCTCAAAAATAAGGCCAAAAAATCTTATTAATACGCTCAAATTTATTTACTAAAATATCTATGCGGAGCATAATATACGTATATACTACGGTAAAAAAATAGTATTTTCAACATTCACATTAGAATTTATAAAACTTAAAATCAAAATTATAAGTCGTATTAGACAAAAAATGAAAAATACGCAATTATTGTAAAAAATAGTAGAAATTTTGTTTTAGTATTTTGCTTATAACTTTGCAGGATATTTTTTTTTTTTTGCTTCCTCCTAGAGGAAGCTTTGTAATAGTAAAATTTTGAGTTTCGTTAAAACTTCTAGAAAATACTTTTTGGTGTGTTAGAAGTTCAAATCACGTGTTGTTAGAAAATGTCCGTATGGATATGTGTGGGTGTGTGTGGATGTGTGTGTGTATGTATACCGTAATATTTCTGGAACTACTCGGTGAATATCAATAAAATTTTATATGCATGTATATTTTTGGATTCTGAATTCGGGAAAAACATTTATTTTTTATTTTTCTAACTATTTTTTATTTTATGGCCAATTTTTGATTTTTGGAAAACACTATTTTGCGTTTTTTTCAATCATCCCATCGTTACAAACAATTCAGCTAATATGCATTTGAAAGAGAATAAAATTACCTACTTTCCCCTGTTTGGACCTCGGGATCGACCGCTTTGTTCGGCAGATATAATGAAAAAGGTGATTTTTTTTTAAATTCATATCTCTGAAACTAAACATCGTAACCTCACGAAAAAAATCATGTTGATGGGTCTCGTGTCAAACTATATCCTATTAAAATTTCAAGTGATTTGACTACTTATTTTTCAGTAAAAAATCGAAAACTGGAAAAAATGAGTTTTTTTTTGCCTCGATTACGGAAGTAAAAAGGCTTTATTGCAGTTGAGATTTTGCGAAAAAGTAGATATTTTATGTGGCTTGGCTAAGTTCATTGCGCAGCTTTCAAACCCCTATGGTTCTTAAGATATCAAGGTTTCAATTTTTTTTTGAAAATTTTTTGATTCCTCATATCTCTGAAACAATGCAGTCAAATGCTTTAAAATTTTAAACGATTTCGTCGAGCGGTTCGCAAGTAAAGAGCTAAAATGTAAAAACTGATTTTTCTTAAAACTTTTTCTTGCTCTTATAGGGGTGTCGTTGCACGTCGTTAAAGTCCCTCCCTATTAATTTATGTCAAAATGATATATATATATATATATATATATATATATACATACACACACATTAGTATGGCATATAGTACATGAGTACTGCCAATCTTTGCGCAGATGGCTTGCTTAAACGCAGTGTGCACTCTTCTAAAAGGATGATACGCTAGTTTTATTATTGAAAGTTTATCAATATAATTATGTATAATTAAAGAGGAATGGGAATGAGTCCTTCGGTTTTTGAAATAAGAAACACATCAATTTCGCGGAAAAACTAATCATGAAACAATAACTTGCTTAGGCGTAAAAACCCTCACGGTTTCGAGGGAAAAGCCTGAGCAAGCTATTAAGGTAAATTATGCTTTATTTGTTGAGAAAATGATTATGTAGAGATATACATATTGTCACGTGTGTATCACACGTCACGGGTGTCTATGTGGTGGCCGCCGTGGCGCGACGATAGAACGTCTGCCTTTCAAGCCAGACGATCTCGGTTCACGCTCGGGGTCCGTCACTTAAATTAAAGAGTGCTCTTTTACTTAATTCGGGGTTTATCCCCTATAACAAGGTCGCAATTCGCATGTACTTGTGCGCTGTACATAAAGCCGAATCACCCTCTCTTCTGGATAGGTGTCAGTTCCAACTCAATTCCAACTTATTCAGATCCACAATATTTTGTATTATTTTTTAATTGCTGCTTCAACAAAATTATCGAGATTGAAAATATTTAAAAAAGCATTAACATTGTATATTTAAATAATATTTTATCTATTGGAACTATAAATTTAGTTGGAGGAAGCTACGTGCCAATGAATTGGCAGCGGGGTTTTTTTTTTGATAAACGGGTTTCAGGAGCATGTTCTACGGAAAATTTCCTGTCAAAATAAGCAATAAAAAAATTGATTTTTTTTAAGTTTAAAGGTATTGTATCCCTTAAGGGGAGATTCTACAAGGAAATCTTTGAAGCATTCATTAATTTAGTTATATCTATGAGTCTATATAAATTACGACATTTAATGATTCTCCTTCTACAACTATCGCTTGCCGAGCAACAGCTGCATACACAGATCGACAATCTATGTGAGGCCATCTGGGAACTGAAGAAGCGCTGCGATCGTGAACACGACTATCTGGTCAAATTTGATCAAAATATCAAAAGTTGCCATAAAAAAGTATTAAATATTGACTGAGATCTACACGTTATCAAAAAAGGTCTTAACTTATTAAACGAAGAAGAAGACTCAAGTTTTAAAGTAAATACTTTTATAGGCTCGCCAGGTGCACTTTGACCGGGGAGTGAATTGGCAAGCGGCGACCGTTACGGCGGCACGACAAAACGATTCTTCTCCTCCATCTGGTCTTCTTCCTATTTCTTCTTCCTTCTTCCTATCTTGTACTATGCATATCTCATACCGTCTACATCTACTACTACCCTGTCTGTCAGTATAAATGCACAATCTGCTTCTTTCACTTCTTCTCTTTTTCTTTTTCGCTCATTATGAGTAGCTTTGCCCTTTTCTTTTCATTAGTCACTCTGTTTTTTATTTTCTCCATATCTCCCCTCTACTACCTAGCTTTTATCCTTTGCAGTCACCTTTTGACAATCTCTGTGAAAAGTTTGACTAACAAATGTTCTTCTCTGTTCCCTTCCTGAAAAAATTCCTGTATTTTCTCTTCCCATATATCTTTTTCTCCTTTAACCTACATTTTTTTGTATCCTATATTTACCTCTTTCCTTTTTTTTCTTTTTGTCTTGCATACTCTCTTATTTTCTTCTCGTTTCTCCTTTCCTTTTTGGTTATGCTTTGGTCAATGTAGATGTCTGATCCTTTCAAAGCTGACTTCTCTTTCATAATTTTTTGCTTATCTTCTCAGCTCTTGCATTTTCTCTGCTTACCCTGCTTCTGATAGTCCAATTTTACTCTTATTTCCAGTTTTTCCTTTATCTACTACTTCTACCGTCTCCTTCTTTGCTCCTTCCTCCTGTGCTTACATCTCTCAGCTGTTTCTCACATTTCTTTATCATCGTACCCTTTAATTCCTTTTTTTTCCTTATTCCTTCTCCATAATTTTTTAAGTGTACAAGGCCGTCAATCATATACCCCTTTCTTTATTTATCACGTCGTAGCTACATAATTATTTTGTTTACCCTTTGCATTTGCGTCATACCTTTAGTCAACAATTTCAACTCATTCTTATGCTATACATTTACCCCTTTCATAGATATTGTCATTGCGGAACGCATAAGACCTGTTGAACGCCAGATGGATACGTCTGTATCACGGGCAGTCGTACATGAATTATTTTACGTAGTTTGTTCATAGATTAAACCAATTATTTAAATATTCTCTTTGCTCACCCCATAATTTTTCAATAACGTCATTTACCAGCACGATTCGAGAGTCGATAAGCCCCGGGAAAATTCCTGTAGTCGGAGTCAGGCGAGTCTTGGGTTGAAACGTCACTAGTCAGGCGTTCAGCTATCGAGGACTCCCTGGCAAGGCTGGGTGGCTGTGGAATCCGTATAAAGAAGGTAAAGTTGGCCCGGCCAATTCACTTCTTAAGAGGGGCTGTTACGAATGGGGATAACGCCCGTAAGAGCTAGTCGGCGCGAGTGCAGGGTAGTGCGTCGTTGGATACCATAGAATTTCCGTATTAAATTTCTGCAATAAACCTTAATACATTTATCCGACACTAAATTTTATTGACAGTGACTTCCAAATTATTACGCGAAAATCAGTACATTCTATTTTTTTCTCTTCTTTTTCCTCTTTGTACCTGACATTTGTCTTCTTCCGTTTCGAATCTTTCTTTTCATCTTTTCTCTCAGCTCCTCTCACATCTTCTTCCGATCCTCCATCATTTTCTTCCTATCCTTCTTCTTCTTCATAATATTTATGATGTCATTTAGCTGCTTCAATGCCTCATCTATTACTTCTTTTTTTTTCTTTACTCTTTTTTAGGAGTTGTACTGGTGACCTTCGTACTCCTCGCGAGCGGGGTCTAATCCTCTTGTCTCATTCTCTGTTTTTCCTTTTCTGCCTTTAGATCTTCTTGGTGTAATGTCTCTCATTCTCGCCACCTCCGCTAGGTTGTCATCCAGCGCTTATGGTGTCTTTAAGACCTGTTTCTTTTTTGCGTTCCCGTTCACCGTTCCTATGATGTTCCAGATCTAGTTATTATTGTAGTTCATGTTTCGGCCAACTTCACTCCTCCCTCAATCCGTGTCCTCTCCTTTTCTAACTTCTTTGTGGCCTTCTCCCTATCATTTCTCTTTTTGTAACCTACCTATGCCTATTTTTTACCTCTTATCTATCCTTGCACCCTTTCTCTCTTTTACGCATTTTCTTCCTTACCTCTTCCTCCCTTTTTTCGAACGCACAAGCGTCACCTTCTACTATTTTGCTTAAACTTTACGAAAAATAAATATAGTTTCTTTATTTTTATCTCCAAGCAATTTCGATTAAAAAAAAAATTCATTTATTGTCCTGATACTTTTTTTTATTGCTCTTTCATAGTTTAAGAAAAAACGATAAATTTACAATTTTCTAGTAACCATTGTTTATAAAAACTTACAAAATCATATTAATAATTATAAATTTATTAGTTTTTAGGATTGATGAAATCTCTGCGTGTCCTTAAATTGGTAGGCAATCCAGTAATAAAAAAAATCAAAGCCTATCGAAAATGTGTTATATCAGAATGTCCAAATCTACAATATTTAGATGACAAACCTATTTTTGCTAAGGATCGTGAGCGTGAAGAGATGGCCGGAAACGTGGTATTTATATAATATACTATAAGAATTATAATTTTTTATCATCTCTTTATCATTTTTGTTGTAATGTAGTAAGTATTATAATCTCGATTATATACACCCGACGGAATTAATTCATCTTGCGGGTTTCTTAGTGCCGCACTGCGGTTGTATCGTAAGCGTGGGCGTAAGATAGGTTGGATCAGTCGTATTCATTGATGGCATACAGAATCTATAATAAGTGTGGTTCATAAATACGATTTCAAACGGAGAAACACGAATATGAATACCGTGAAATTGAATGAAGCATTTAAATAAATATTTAACTTGCATCAGAGTGTACCCTCAATTTCATATGTAAATAGAATATTATTTTAAATATTCATAACTATCATAATTACAACGAATTTGTTATGAAAATAATTATGCTTTTTATTATTTTAATAAACTGTTTATATTTATAAAAGTATATCCTATTTATAAAAAGAATTTACGCAGTGTAAAACGGAAAAGCTGTATTGAATTTTTTACAAAAAATAATTCTTAATTGTGATTATATGTAAAATAAGGAAGATGCAATCACTTTATCTATAGTATTTTGGATTGGAATTAATGTCAATATTGGATGAAACCAATATTAGAAAGATAGGCCCTATTATCTTTTTGATATACATCAATGAGATTCTATCTATTCTGCAGCACTGTAAGTCAAAGTGTATGCTTTTTGCTGATGAATTGCAAATTTATGTCCCATGTTCATCTCGCGATTTAGATTCAGCTGTCGCTTAATTAAATTACGATGCTAGCTATATTTTGAGCTGGTCTAGGACAAATGGGCTTTAGCTCAATGTCAGTAAAAGAAAGGCCATGGCTGTTGGGTCGGTGTAACACCACATGCGTTCAGATGTAAGTAATATTGCGCCAATACTAGTAGTAAATGTAGTAATTCCCTTTTTCAGTTAAAGTAACCTTGTCTAAAACGCTTTCCTGGAATGCACATGTGTCTAGCATCTTTACGAAAGCTCACTTTGCACTAAGATATAAGGGCTATAGATTAAACAGCCAGCTTAAAGCGCAGTTATTTAGTACCTTAGTTTTACATATATATATTGAATATATTGATTATGCTTGTCTAGTCTATCTCGATGTCACTGATTACCTCGCAACTAAACTACAAAGACTTTGTGACGCGGCTGTGCGGTTTATATTTTATTTAAAAAAAGATGCGTCGCTCAAAACTTACTATAACAAGCTGGGATGGCTCTCGCTTGAACATAGAAGGAACTATCATTTAGGTGTCTTACTGTATAAATTGATTACTGTTAGGCCTCCTGATTATCTACGTAACATATTTCCAATCCCCGGCGATAATATCAGGCGCTCGACTAGGAACATTCTTTCTGCGTTTGCAATACCGTTTGCTGAAACCGAAATGTATCGGAATTCGTTTACCGTGAAGGAAATGCATTTTTGGGATCTCCTTCCTATGAGTATTATATCAAGTTCTTCTCTTAGTATTTTTAAAGAGCGTCTACACGATTATCTTCTAAAGCTACCGCAAAGCTATGTGAAATAAGCGACATATTATAATTATATTGTCGTCCCGATGTTAGAATATCTATTCTAGTATGTTATTATGAAAACGAATCTGTTGATTCTTATAACGGGGTAAAATTTTTGACAGTAGTCACGCAGGCGTTAGCTGCGAGCAGTGCAACTGCCGTCGGGACAATCACCTCGTGATAATCGAGACAAGGTCGAGGCTCGTAGTGAATCGGCCAAGTTCGAGTACGACTAGCTGCAGCTTTCATGCACGTGTATCGTAAAGCTATACGCGGAGGCCCGCGGAGGCGGCAGTAAACTTAATCTATGAGGAGACGGGAAGCTGGTTCGCGAAAATAACCGACGCCGAATACAGATTTTAAATAAATTAGAGAACGAATATATCGTTGACTCCAAGATATGTTACACGAGCACACACGCGGTTGTGCGAGACGCAGACGAACGGCGTAGCCAGAGATCGGGAGAGAGCTAGTGAGAGAGAGAGAGAGAGAGAGAGAGAGAGAGAGAGAGAGAGAGAGAGAAAGAGAGAAGTAGAGAGCTGACACTTACGCTTCGTCAATTCTACTCGCTCTCGAAAACCAGCTCAAGCCTCAGGACGTCTCCTTCGCAGGCGATGTAGAGTAGTTTCAAGGCGATGACGTACGAAGAAAGGTCACACACAATTCGATTTAGCGAGTCTCGAGGGTCGAAGGAACAATGCACGTGATTTAGCGAAAAATAGCCTGTACAGTAAACTAGTCCGAACGAATCTGTCGCGCGTATACGAGGTCTCGCGCGCGAAACTCTCTCCCCCCCCCCCCCCCACTCACCGTCGCGGTGTGCTCTCTCTTGTTGCTCCACCGCTGCTCACCTGTAACATGCAACTATTATACAGTAATATGATATAATTATTGTATGCTGGGTAGGTTATGACGAGTTAACAACGTTCCTCGTCATATTGTATACTCAAATGTGAATATGAGTGAGGAAGAAAGCTCTATTGTGTCAAAGATATGCTTCAAACTATTGTAATTGCTTCGCTATTGTTCGCCAAAGTTTACATTTTTTGTAATCCTGATCTGTATTGCTTACCTCGCCCAACGGCCCACAGTGGGAGATTTTTAAAAATTCGTTTCAAAATTCAACGGCTCTGACTAGAAATGTGCTAGCCGACTGAAACTTTACAGAATACAAGTTTGAATCATACAAATTAGAGGAAAATTATTAAAAAGATCGTTGGATCATGTTTAAGGTGGTTCAAGGTGGTCTATATGGCCATAAGGGCCAAATCTGTGTAATTTACTGAAAAAATTCGTTAAAAAATAGCATAATACAGGCTATAAAAGTGCTAGCAGGATAATTTTTTTTTAAATTGCATCTTGCATTGTATTGTTTTGAGAAAAAATCCTGATAGAATTTATTTTAAAATTTATCGAATTAAATTTAAACATATTTGCTAAACATTTTACAATTAAACGCTAAATATTATTATATAATTATATAAGACACATAAATATTTACAGTATGCCATTGATTGTGAATTAACTGACGTGATAGAAACGTTTTTTAAAACATTAAAAGGTAAATTAACGCTTTTTTTCTGAACAATATAAAACTTGTCTGATTTACTATTTCATATTAAATGATACTTTTTTCGCTTATTTTTAATATATGCTATCTTTATTTTTATTTCATTTCTTCATATTATAGGAGAAATTCAGAGTCACTATATTCTTCTATCTCCTCGGTACAATTTTCACCTTCATTTTCATACTGATCTGTTTCGCGAGATTCCCTTAAAAAAATGGTCATTAAGAGAATTATTTATTATGCATATAAGTAAATGATTTATTGAATTTATCTTTAATCTACTTGAATTTATGTATTTCAAGGGGACAAATCACCCCTACAATCAGAATACATGAATGATTTTTATTTTTGCAAAGAATGACTTTGATTAATATGAAAATGTTTACACTTATATAGCATAATATTACCTACCTTTTAAGATTTTTTTATTCCCTTGTCGACCTAATGCCCCTCATTGAAAGGTCAAACACTGATAAATATTATTTAGCACTGTCCACACGATTCCAGGACAATACATGGTCAAAACAATCTAAAAATCTTTGGACATACTTTTGACTCATTTCATTTAAATTTCCCTCATTTATCTTGAAACTAATGGTTTCAAAAGTTTGTCAAATATATTTCAACCCGTTAAATTCATGTATCGTCCTGGAATCGTGCGGACAGTGTTAAATAATTTATATCAGCGTTTGATTTTTCAATAGGGCACCTACAGTTAAAAAAGAGGTAAAAAAATCTTTAAGGGCGAGCAATGCTCTGTTATATAAGTAAACACTTTTAAATCAATCGAAATTATTCATGTAAAGTCAAAAATTATTTATTATTCTCGCTTTATCTCTGTATGCACACAGGATAAAGAGAAGAACGAGACGAGCGAAGAAGATTTGTGAAGCCGTGCGCTCACGACCCCACAAATCCGAGGGATAACCTTAAAACACTGTGACACTATCCCGACCATTCCTATGCGCACACAGAGAGGTCGGAATCGTTGTTACACGACACATTCGGATTGGCGTAGCCGTGCGCACCCGACTGCACCGTACCGAATGAATTTCTAACCTCAAAATCCGCCACCGATCCGTCTTACCGCCACCGTACCGAAACACCGTAGCCACGAACACCGAATCATTCTTGTAACGAAATCGCGTAGATATTCTTGTAAATTGTCAACCGCGTTAGTTTAAACAATTTTACTTGTAAAGGCGAAGTATTTTTAACTCATCATAAAAAGCTATTCATTTATTCTTTCAATAAACATTTGCAAGCGATGCTGGATCTCAGCCTACAAGAGATGAGGTGGACTGCATACTGCATACTAGACTGCATTGCTGGCCCGAGCCCAGCAATACGTTTCCCTGCGACGCTTAACTTGCTTGCTTGCACACACACGCTGAATTTTTTTGCGAAATCTCCCGTCGCAGCCAGAGTTACAAGATTCCACAAAGTCTCTCGTACACTCGTTTCTTCTTCCCAACTTTTCTGCTTCCTCGAAACGTCCGTCGTGGCTCCTCGTTTCCTCCAGACTCTTCTCCAAGGCACTCGCGCAAAAAAAACAAGAGAACACGCATTAATATTAAGCCGCACATATTATCAAACACGCCAAAGGACTTTGCGCATGATGAGTCAACTCGTCGCTATTATATATGTTGCTGAGGTTAGAAAATAATGTCAAATAATGCATACAGAAGCGCAACTTGATTATTCACCTATTTAAATGAAATCAGCTGGTGTGTAAAGTAAAAGGAGCCGTATGATGGTGTCTGGTGCACAGGAAAACATGAGATAAAATACAGAGATGTGATGCATTAATTGACATTGTTATTAACAACATTTTGTCTGATCTGAATGTGTCATTTAGAGTATGCATAGATATTCTTCTGATGCACAATGATAATTTGTAGCTAGTTCAACCAGAAAATCTTAAAATAAAACCTCCGTTTTTAGGACCATGGAATTTTTTGTAATAGTTTATACCAGCTCCTTGACCTAAAGAGTTCTTGTAAAACCATTTATACTGAATTAGTATACTGTGTACCATGGGCGTAAAGTAGGCTATTTTAGGCCGAGTGTGGAGTTTGCAGTACGAGTAAAGGCGAGTTAGCCTGAGCCTAAGGCGAGGGCGTTTACAAGCCGCAGACGAGTACTGCAACCACACGAGGCCAAAAAGCATACCTAACCCTTGGTGCACACCATATTTTTTGTAACACAAGAATGGAGTTTTGCGATTTATGGCATATTGAGTGGGACTGATGCAAATTTTTTCATATTGATACAATACTTACAATAAATATTATTAGAAAAATTTTCCGAAAAAATTTAGCCAGCGTTTTTAATTTTTTGCCCGGCGAGCGTTTTTCATTTTTTTTTTTTTGCCCGCTAAATTTGATCTCATGATACGTGCACGAAAAAGACCACTTTCCATGCATGTAAAATGAATGAAAAATTGAGTTTTTCTTAGCAGCGAAAAAAAACTACTCTCTTGGGAGAAAAAAACTTTTTCCTCCCAAGGGAGTAAATTTTTCTGAAAAAAATTACTTCCTTGGGAGAAAAAAGTCTTTTTGCAACAGACAGTTGATATCTAGTGTAAATTGCCACTTGAATTGCCCATTGAAGTCTATATGAGATTGCTATTATAAATTTATTTACTGTGCAGTCATTTTAAAAAAGAACATATTTTAATTGAATCTGCATTTATTCTCCAATAGTAAAAATAACAGTAGTGGATGTTACTAGGTTATGTGTATAAAAAAGTCACATATCAAAAGTTTATACGTTTTTTATTTTTTTTCTTTAAGTGGCATTTGGAACTCGAGAGTTCATCGCCTTATCTACGCAAGCTTTCCATGCTGCCCTATCTTGTGTTAACCCCACCCAAGATGCACCCCTCCGATCGACACCCACCCGCCCTATTTCTACTAGATCCGCTTTTACGTTGTCCTCCCATCTACGTCTAGGTCTTCCTAGAGGTCACGTTACCATCGTTGTGCCCTCCATGACACGCGCTTCCGTACGGTCGTCTACCATTCTCGCTACGTGCCCTGCTCATCCCAATCTGCGCGATTTTATTATTCTGTTAATATTTGGTGACGCGTACAGATTGTGGAACTCATCATTATGTAGTCTTCTCCATTCCCCGGTTTTCTCATCTTTCTTCGGCCCGTATATTTTTCGCAAGACTTTATTTTCAAATACCCTAAAACGGTTTTCCGCACGTTTAGTGAGAGCCCACGTTTCGCACCCGTACAGAACCACTGGCAGTATTATTGTCCTGTATATTCTTATTCTAACGTTTTTAGACAACAGCCTCGACTTGAGTAAATTACTCACGGTGTAGAAGCAAGCATTACCTGAATGGAGTCTCTTATTGTTTTTGACATTAATCTCGTTTCTATCATTTATGGTCGTACCCAGATACCTGAATTCGCTAACTTTTTCAAAAGTAAAATTCCCAACTCTGAGATCACTCTCCCCTCTGCAGATGCCTAGTTTATCCACAATCATGTACTTTTTTTTGATTCCCTCACTTCTAACCCTGTAAATTCCGCCGCTTTAATGAGAATTTCCGTGTTTCTTGCTACCGTTTCCCTACAATCCCCCAGTATATCCAAATCATCTGCGTAGCCTAGTATCTGCGTTGTTCCATTTAGCGTTGCGCCCATCTGGCTAACCTGCATTTTTCTAACGACATACTTCAACGTTAAGTTTAACAGCACCGTAGACAGCCCATCTCCTTGTTTTAAACCATCGCGTATCGTGAAGGGTTCTGATACATTACCGCCTATTCGGACCTTTCACGGTCTCCAAGCTATTTGCCGCGATCCTGGCTGACCGAGTCAAAAAGTGGCCCATGGCCAACAGGCGCTATAGTGCCACCCAGAAGGGCTTCTTGGAGTACGAGGAATGCTATGAACATAAGCCATTCGGGGAGCAAAAAGCGGGAGAAAGGAGTTTTAGGGGAAGTTACTTAAGAGGACGGATACACCTTAAATTGTCAAAAAATGAAAAATATTATTTAAAAAAGTTTTCTGAAAATAATCAACAAAAATTGTTTAAACACTTTTATGTTAATATCCAGACAACTTTTTTAAATAATATTTGTTTGTAAAACCCCTCACTCATCTCGAAAGTATATGTGTTTAAAGCATATAGATTAGTATAAAATTGACCTACGAAGCCCATATCTTACGTAAGTCTGCGGTAGCTGAAAAATGGAAATTCTGAATTTTAGTATTCGAAGAAATGTCATACCTGATAATATGGCACATATAAACATGGTTTTATGTTTCTTACATTATACCTAAATATATTTAATAGTTTAATTCATTTTCTAAAAAATTTAGGAAAAATATGAACAAAAGATTGAATTTTTTATTTTTTGACAATTTATGTGTATCCGCCCCTTAATATAAAAAACGACATTTTTATCAATTATTTTGTGTTTACATCCTTCTTGATAATACATATGTTGCACACCATTTTCATAAATAGCTAATCTTCTAATTACATAAGATTGCTCATGTAGTACAAATTATCATGGACGATATATAGCTGCAGGTGCTCATATATATCTGGTGAAGAGATGTGGTGATTCAATTTCTATAGCTTAAGATAAATACAAGATGATATATTATTTTGACATCTTAAAACTAATCACCATGTAATTTTTTAGCCTTCTAAGTATGATAGTTTTTAAATCGGAGCAAATAAAAAATTTACAAACAAGTAACCATATCATTGAAAATTTCCTCTGTGCTCTCCTTTTAGAACTATTATACTTAAGGGGCTGACATGTTGCATTCAATAAAATTCATTTAAAAAAGTAAAAGGTTAGGCAAGTTTGATATATTCCGCAACGAAATAACAAATAAAAAAGAACTGAGATTAATCAACCAAAGTCAAGTTTAGTATATTTAATCATAATAAAGCAACAGCATTTTTTTTATCAATAAAGGGCTTACTTAACTTAAAGTTAAGTTATATATAATGATCAATTGTAATTGTATGTATCAATTGTACTTTTTTTTTAATATTTCGTATTTCTCATAAAAATAAAATATAAGCATCTTTAACACCTTTCGACTATGGCTTCATTGTAACATTTTCATCACTATGACATGAAATCACTGATAGTTCTGATACCCTACCCTTGAATGATTTCTTCACCTAGACACCAAAAATCACGGAGCGCACCACCTAGACCTCGTCATCGATCACCCTGTACACCTAGACACCGCCCTCGAATTATTTCTACACCTAGACACTAAAAACTTCATGTGAGCGAGCATGCAGAGAACTGATAAGAAAACAATATCCATCTGTATATAGCCGTGCGGCCAACTTCACGGTCCTAACATTTTTTGATTTGATTTGAGCATTTTGTGAATGACACACTCGTGTATTATATCAAAGGTAACTGTTTTTATCAATATTTTTGTTGAAAATCATAGTTTGGCATAATAAAACATGATATAATTTAAAATATATTAGAAACAACAAAGAAATGCATTTATTTCTTTGTAATGAAAAATGCGAACCCCAGCATCGAAGTAAATAGTAGCGCGGGCGCCGCGGCTTCGTCTGCTTCTCAAACTCGCCTTCGTAGCGCTGCCGCGCCACTAGATGTATTTAGTATTATGTACAAAAAACATTAAATAAAGAATCAAACAATCATTATATGTTTTAAATAAAATATTTTGTTAAAATTTATCGAATATCCATATATCTATTTTTTTATTTTCACAAAGCTCATTATTGCAAATGATTAATAACAGCTAAAAGTCTAGTTTTGGTTAACTCCGTCGCTAGGCATTGTTTAAAGTCATAAAATTTGTAGATTTCAATCTTTTTTTCTTCGATTGAATGAAAACAGAAGTTCATCCGGTTATGAGACGTTTAGAAAGACGTTTATTTTTTTAGTTAAATCCAATAGCCGTGCATATGATTCGCAATATCAAACAAGGTTTATTGAGCACACAAATTAGAGATTCTCACATTAACATACAATTACTACAAGAATTAATAATCCAATGAATTACAATTTAATTGTATAAAGTACAAGAAATTTCATTGAAAGAATGCTAAAACGTTTAATTATTTTGTATAATTAATATTTTGAGAGATCAAAGTAAATTTTAAGAATATTTGTACTAATAATTTTTTTTAGATTAGTTGTATATTCAAAAAAATTATGAAATTAATTTTAAAAATAAGTACTTGAGTAATAACAATACCAATAACGATAGCTGACATCAAAACCTTTGTTGTATATCATAGAAGTCTTCATGCACCCATTCACAGATTTGATACTTCGATTTTTTAGCCAATTTCAAACGGCAATATCTTCGGTTCTAGAGGAGCTAGAGTCCTTCAAAAAATGAAATTGAAGGTTTTGAAGTCTACTTTTACAATATATTATTCTGGAAACTTAATTTAGATCCAAGTATGGTTAGAAATGCAAAAACGTGAAAAAAACCATGCTTTTATTTGTATTTTTGCAGGTTTTGGAAGCTATATTTGGCTCCAATTTTATTTTCCAGGCTCTAAAAAATGACTGATCCTACTTTATACATTATGGAGATATATGGAATGATTATTGTACAGATACAATACTGTTAGAGGTATGGAAGAAATGTGACTCGGATGATGCTTGAACACTAGTGTCCGTCTCGGGCGCCTACGGCGCCCTCGACTACTACTCGTGCTCATACACCATCCTCGCTTGGAAAAGCCCATTTTCGCCCCTTGTTGTACAATGTACTATTAAAGAATAAATGCCTTTAGCCATCCATCGTGCATGATGACATGCATCAGGCCTACGAATTTGAATGTCATTCTCAACTCCTAAGAATTGTAGACATAACTCTAATAATTCTTTGTAATCTTCTCTAAAATGTTGATTTTCTAAATATTTTATTATAAATGTTTTGATATAGGAAACTTTTAGTTTCAATTGTGATTCCAGCTCTTCCAAACCGTTTCCGAGTTCTCTACATACCATATTATCCTATTCTGAACGGAACCTCATGAAAATAGGATTATTTGGACCACTAGTACCAGGAAATTTTTTCAAAAAAGCTGCCCCTAAAATGATCTCTAAAACATGGTGCCTGCATGCTATATGCAATAAATATTTATTTATAATTCCCTGTAATATTGCAGCCGCTCCACCTCTTCGTTCTAAATTTGCATTCGTCGTGTCTATGCAAATAGCTTTAACTAAATCTATCAATCCCCAATCACTTAAAGCGCTGTAAACTGACTTTGTCACAGATAATCCTCTTTGATTATCAAGACCTGGTACATCAATTATGTTTACAGTACTTGAATAATCATGGCCTTTTTATGGGAAGCACATAAAGGCCTAGTTAAAATAAGAAAAGCCTTTCGGCATAAAAACCCTTTTTATTTTATGATTACACTACACTGAATACACTTAAATTAAGATGAACAGAAAAGAATTAATATTTAATACGAAATATGAAAACGAATAAAGCCCGGCGTGACGTCGCGAAGAACAATGGCGCAACGCACACAACAAACACGTGGTTCGACGGTTAGATACAACGAAATTACAATGCGAAGCACACACATACACAATTTCGAGGCAAATAAATGCGATTTGAATGTAGGCAAGAATGCCTGGCAGTCTCTAGGGGACAGAACGATTCGATATGAGCAAGTATGCTCGGCAGTCTCTAGGAGACAGAACGATTCGATATGAACAGGTATGCTCAGCAGTCTCTAGGAGACAGAGTCGCGAGGGAGCTCCGCACGCTTCGAATGATAGTCGGTGACTGACAGACAAGCCGCGCGAAAGAGCGGGAGAATCCCGCTCAAGATGGCGGAGGCAGCAACGCGCGGTGCTGCCACCGCGCTAGACTCAGTAGGCACATACAAACACACACACTCATACGGTGCGCGCGCAAAACGTAATATGTACACGTTCAATGCTGAATTAGCGATTCAATGCGACGCAACATACTGCCGGCCACGGCTGCGAGACTATTTTGAATCACATGGTTGAGCAGTGTTAGACTTAACTAATAATGAACAGGAACTAAATCTAGCCATGAACATTGGCAATCTTTGGATCTGTATAATAGAGCATATGAAGGTTAGTTTCCTTTGGAGGGACTACCTGATTGATTAGACTTAATATCACATTTCGATTGATTAATCTAATATCAGAACGATAATACAATAAGTTAACCTATTAACAACAATTCAACAGAACGAAGGCCTTCAGACCCGTTAACGCTTTACTAACTAAATGGTCAGAGTCTCTTATTCAGGGGTCTGGTTTACCGGACCGGATATCGCGTCACAAGAGCTGCCTTCCCAGCACACGACTCTCGAGCTTCTGGCTGTAGAACTTCCAGATTCTACCCTCTCGCGGGCCAGGCTTAATGATTGCACTTCCAGAATACCAGATGGTTCAACTCTTTTTGGGTAAACCACCGAGCATACATCTGGGGCAGATTACGATGGGGAGCTTTATTGAGACTCTGACGGGACCGCCGTTCCCTGTTCTACAGGCAATACACATAATCGAGTGATGTTTCGCTTGAAGAGTCCTGATGCTGTCTTGATTGTTGCTACCCTAGCAATGCCATCGCTCCCATGGTGAATCTCGACGACCACGCCCAGCGGCCATCTCGCGCAAGCTGGATTGTCCTCTCGAGATATGACGACTGTCCCTACTGTCAGGGTAGCAGTAGAATTCAACCATTTTTGAGGAACTTGGAGCTCGTGAAGATATTCCTTATGCCATATTTTCCAAAAATTCTGTCTGGCCTTGGAAATGCGTTGATCAAGAGATAGACGATTATCCGGAACTGAAACAAAATCAGGTTCAGGTAAGAGATTAAATGGACGCCCGATTAATAGATGGGCAGGTGTTATAGCTAAAGCATCGTTCGGGTTAGTCGAATTCGCGTATAATGGTCTAGAATTTAAGACGGCAGCGATCTCTTTTACCAGGCTATCGAGTTGTTCAAATGTGAGAGTTTGATTTTTCATCACACGATTGAGATGATGTTTGAAACTTTTAACGGCTGCTTCCCATAATCCACCGAAGTGTGGGGAAAGAGGTGGATTGAAATGCCATTCAATGCGTTCGGTTGCAGCGTAATTCTGAATCGCGTCCTTAAATTCGGTTGTCGCATGCAAATAGTAGATTTTTTGGAGTTCGTTGTTCGCTCCTACGAAGTTTGTACCGTTATCAGTTCTCATTGCTTGCGGCTTGCCGCGAATGCTGATAAATCGTCGGAAACACGCTAAGAAACCCTGAGTAGAGAGATCCGATGCAATTTCTATGTGAACAGCTTTAGAGGCCATACACACAAAAACACAGCCATATGCTTTAAGAAAACTACGACTCTGATCTTTCTTCTCTTTGATTAAGATTGGGCCAAAGAAATCTACGCCTATTTCAGCAAATGCGGTACTAGCTGTGACTCTAGATGTTTGCAAATCGGCCATTTTAGCATGAGGAAACTTGGGCTTTTGACGAATGCATGGAACACAGCGATGTATAATGTGTCTAACCTGATTTTTACCGTTCAAGATCCAGAATCGCCTGCGAACAGCATAGCATAACAGCATAACATGCAATCCTTGCAGTTTGCTCGAAGTGATCCTAAAAATATGATGTTTAGTTATAAAGATTAATGGTATAAAATTCATAAAATAATATCTCATATTTGTATAATATTTTTCGTAAAAGACAATTTGTAATCAGATCAAATGCTGCAGAGAACTTCTGGAAGGCTGATATGATGCTTTTGGTGATGGAAAACTCGTCACTTGCTACTTTTCACTATATTGGAAAAAAAAATCGAGGACTGACTTACCATAGCATGCGCTGGGACTATTTATACAGACAAACCAAAGCTTCCCTTTCCAACTCATTTTCCAAAAGTCCTACGCTTCGTGCAAATTTCCCTCCCGAATTGTCAAAACACATCCCTTAGAATCTTTTTTCCCTCCCAGAATTTCTCAAACTCCTCCCTTGCGGAATAATTTCAATTTAAAAGCCCTTTCTTGTACCTGTGTGAATCTTGACTGTGAGAATGCGAGATTTTCCTAAATAACCCTGGGGAAAATCTCACTCTGAATTTATTTAGCATGTCTAAAAAAATTGATGCATATCTGTGCGAGAGACATCTGTGCACACAGTCAGCAAAATATATTGAGCAGCCTTTGCGTTCACTTACAAATCAGCAGGTTTATCACAAACGAAAATCGTGCAGTGTTGTCTCTGGGAAAGTGCGAGGGATAGTACCTGCGCAATTTGTACGCACAGTCGGTGGTCAATATTTTCTAGCTTAGCGTTTCTCAGTCAAAAAACAGCTGACGCTAGAAGCTGTATACATCAGCGTGAGATAGTTTGTATACGTATCCGACAGTGATTCACAGACAATCTGTAGTATGCATAATGTCTCCAATATAATGTGTAAAGGCAAGGGAAAACACCTGTGCTAGGGTCACCGTCTCTACCTGCGCGAGGGAGGAGGAGCATGAATACACCACAAAATTTTTTTCGGAAAACGGAGAAGGGAAGATTGGGACTTATACATACTACGGTTACTGACTCACTTTGAGAGTGGGGTGAATTCTCGATCGCTAGGAGAGGGAGGGGGGGATCGACAATCCCTCCATCTAAAATACACAGCTCGGATTCTGGCTCACTTTGAGAGGGGGACGAATTCTCGGTCGCTAGGGGAGG
>JAZHPH010000401.1:58360-84741 GCA_037356405.1 Nasonia oneida | reverse complement strand
TTTAGCAGTCTATAATGCTAAAATATGATTTAAATACCACTATATGCCTAACAACAATATGTTTATGTGCAACGCTCACCACCAACAGAATTATAGAGTTAGTTTGCATAAAAAGAAAGACATTTTTACAATAAAAAGTTGATATTGCATGGGTATTCCTTACTAGAAATATGCATCTTTTTAATAACTTATTAAAATGCAGTGTTCCAATAATATATAATTGATAATTCATTGCTTGCACTGGATAATTAGCAAAGAAATCATAAAACTTTGATCTCTTGCATTACTAAGATACATACTTATGTCACAGAACAGAGTAAATAAATTATATATACTTTCAAAAATAACCTAATAATTTTTAAAGCTCCTACAATACCATTATATACGAACAGTCCATTTTTCAACTACCACTTCTACGACATTTTTATCGTTTTCATTTTAGTAACAATATCCCTGTGACCAGATAAGGCTTAGATTTCAAAGAACTTGTTTCTAAAACTAATGAATATAGCTCAATTTTTCCTGGAGCTTTTACGGAGCACCACACATGTTAATCATGCCAGAATTTATAACGTTCTAGCCTTCTATCATGTTTCTTGACGACGGTGTAGCCTCACTCTATTCACACATGGTGTGTAAGGACACTGACAAGATTTTTTATCGTGTAAAAGTTTATATTTTTACATTTTTTAATGAAGTTCCATTAGAGCCCTGTGTATTTTGGAGACTTTCTGGCCGCCATCTATGTTAACCTTCAAGCGCGCGAACCAGGCGCGCGAACCAAGCGCGCGAACCAAGTTTAAACTCCCAATAGTTAGAGAAAAGCCGCTATGGAATTCGCTCTTTTTGTGTTAAATAGAGCATATTTTTGTCGTTATTCTCGAAAAAGAAAAATTCACCTAGATTTTTTCTTTTCAAGATAGTTTTTTTTATAACGTTAATTGTTAATAAACTATTCATAGAAAGAATTAAACTTTATTTTTTAAGCAGTTTTACATTGATATTTGAGGTAATAAACGCGCTAGCAAGAGTTAATATTAACGCTGAGCGCACGCATGCGCGTCTGCGCCGCTCTCGGCTGCGCCCCCCGTCATGAAATTATATTACTACAACAAAATTTCGTTGCAAACTTAACATTAAATTTGTTAAATTGCGAATATTGATAACAATTTTAGAGAAAGTATTTTATTTTCTTTCTTTTCGCGGGTATAAGGATAGTAAAAAAATGTAAAGCATAAATAAATTATATTTATAAAAATACAAAATGTTATTATTATAATAAGAACCAACACGAAACGAACACGGACAAATAAAAGATAACGGAATTTATCAGCAGCAGGGCTCAAGAAGATGGAAATCAAGCAGCAGCTTCGAACGTTAACGACAGCCGCTGGAAATTGAGAGGCACGACAACGTCTACATCAGCAATTGAGGGGACCAGTCTAGGTTAAATCCTGCAAGAAAACAACAAAATATTCGTTCGATAAAAATTTGTTCTTTTCACGTAAATTAAAAAACAAAAAATATTTACTGAAAACATTTATACTATAAACTATTTTTTCTGAGAAATATCATATATATACTATATAAAATCACTGACCAAAATTCATGACATTGTTCTATATAAATAAGTGTTTTTAGTCACTTGCCACGGCTTTGTGAAAGATCCGGACCGTCTTTTTTACACTACCCCAGCTTAAAATGTACCTTAAACATGCCGCCTCAGACCTAATAATAGACATTCTTGAAAAATATTGATTAAATATTATTATCCATACGTTGTATACATAGCTAATAAATTTAATTAATATTTCTCACACTGTACTTGTTGCTAACAACATTTAATTATTATTTTTTAGAAATGTCTTTCATTAGGTCTGAGCAGACATGTTTAAGGTACATTTTAAGTCCGGGTAGAGTAAAGAAGACGGTCCAGATCTTTCACAAAGCCGTGGCAAGTGACTAAAAACATTTATTTATATAGTACAATGTCATGAATTTCGGTCAGTGATTTTGTATAGTATATATATGATATTTCTTGTGTGAATATTTTTAGTAGATATTTTTTGTTTTTTAATTTACGCGAAAAGAACAAATTTTTATTGGACGAATATTTTGTTGTTTTTTTGTAGGATTTAATCCAGGCTGGACCCCTTAACACAGCAGCAGCTGCAGCAGCACTGATGTACGTACTAAGCGACAATCGCAGCGGATTGGCAACAGTAGCCACTAGCACAAATGCCATAACCACAACAACGAACAGTATGGTAATGACAGCAGCAGCGGCAGCTCAAAGAACAGACCAGGTGACAAGTATGGTATGCAGCAACAGCAGGCAGAGTATGCGATAGAAAATGAGAGGTTTAAGAATAGAATCAAAAACTTAGAATATCTAGTACAAGAATAAGTTCAAGTCAGTCAAGAGACTACTGCCTCGATACTGCAAACAGCGAATACGCAACCGAGCAAACAGGTGCACTTTCAAGACACGTTTAATATAAGGCACATTAAACCAAATGCGCATAGCACTCTGTAATTCGGGAATAACTCCAGCAGCAAGTGCCTTTCTAACCGTAGCAGGGGCGAGCGCCAACTTTACGCAAACCGCGGCTCGTCAACAACGACAACACCTGCAGGGGGATCCTAGAAAACGGGGAGAATTACTCTGGGGTAGCAGGAGGAGCAGCTCATGCCGGAAAATCGAAAAAATAGCTAGAGAATGGAATATCAAGTTCGACCGACACAAGAGTAGCTGCATAGAAGAATTCATCCAACGTGTGAACGAATGTAGAACGTCATCTTATCTGGACGAGGAAGATTTACTAAATGCCTTGTTGCACATACATACAGGGCCAGTGTTAGTCTGGTGTAGACAGCTGCGACCCACATGGTTAACCTGGAATGACTTTTGCCAAGCAGCTGGGAGAAGTTATGGAGTGGACCAAGATATACAAATGCAGCTCTTAGCAGAAGCACAAGCCCGCACGCAGAGAAAGAAAGAAGAGGTCACAGACTACATCTTTGCTGCACTGATCATTCTAAGTCGTCTAGACGTACAACCATGAGAGGAAGTCTAGCTCAGCATGATTTACGATAACATGCTGGCTAAGATTAAAATGCTTGTGCCGAAAAATAAGATAATCAATTTAGATGCGTTAATAACGCTCGCAAGATCAGCCAAAAAATTGATCCATGATCAAGATCACTATAAAGCTCCACCGCCTCCAGAAGTGTGTCTAATGCCACAAGTAGCCTACAAAGAATAAATCGATGCACTAAGGCAGAAGATTGCGCCTTAGGGCGCCTTAGCAGTCGCCGAAGTGACAGAGATACCCGCAGTGGCTGCGTACTTCGCTACGGCTTTTAAGGCAGCGCCAGTGCAACTTAGCGCTTCTGGTAATGCGAATTCGCAAGGCTCCTAGCCTCAACTGGCGATAAAAGCTTGAGGGAACAGGCGGAACGGCAAGAGAGATCAAGCCTTAAAGTACATTCTCGGTTACCATCGAAGAGGTGCCGGATGAAAGAAAACCGCGGCAAGAGCCTGCTAGTAATCACAACGTGAGTCAAGCAAGCTATGGTCCATTTTTTTCATCCATTTATTGGTGAACAACTAAAATTTTCTTTATATATATATTAGAACGTTATATAAACACCATAAGTACAATGGAACGGGCATGGCAGGTTACGTAGTAATTATCTTGAGAGTTGTTTCTTGCTTCATTACGATTGAAGATAATAAATTTGACTGTATGATTGATCGCAGTTCTTTTCTAACTGTAATTTCGTTGCGGAATGTATCAAATATAATTTACTTCTATTTTCTTGAGCAACTAATTAGCAACTAAATATCCCACATTCTCTTTTCACCGACCAGAATTTTCCGACATCGTTATATTCAGGGGGTGGTAGCAGGGATGATTGAGAGTCGAGGGTTGATAATGGAAAATTATAAACAGTGCTATTTTGCAGCAACTAATTAGCATCAAAATACGCCATAGTTTATATTCTCTCATGACCTCTTTTTGACTTACCGTTTTTCGGGGATAGTCTGGGGGTGGTTGTGGCAGTTAGGGGATGGTAGGGGGATAATATAAATAATGTTATTCTTCAGCAACTAATTAGCAACTAAATATGCTGTTTAAAGAACTTTGATATCTTTACGACAACCAAAGATATAGCATCGTGGTCTGCTAGGTTAAGACTTAATCTAGCAGATCACACGTATCTTTTACAGGTATTGAGCAACTAAATCAGGAATAGTATAAATAATTAGCAACTAATTAGCAACTAAATCTCCAGTAGGTTAGAAGTGTGCGTCGTGACCATGGTCTGCTAGCTTAATATATGTAAAGCCCAGCGCTTTTGGCGGAATCACCGTCGGACAAGGCAGCAGCGCAGGCGGGTGCGTGCTGAGGCCGCTCGAAACCGCACTCTAGGTACTAAACTAAACATTATCCAAGCACACGATTTTCCCAAAGCCACAGTTGAGAAGTAGCGCTGAGCGCCTGACGCACGATGAATTTACCCTTGATTCCCAAACGATAGTCCCTTTTCAGGGCTACCACCGTTAAGAACGTGGAATGCTTCTTGTTTCCTCTCGACTAACCGCTTAACTCGTATCAACAGAACACAAGAGAGAAATGAATCGAATTTCCCAGCAGGGATAATAATTGAGAACGAGTGGAATTTAATAGTACCGCAGGTTTTTGTCCCTAAAAAAACTAGTGTTGATTTTTATTTACGAACAATAATTAAGTTTGTTTTTAAATGTATTTTATATTAATAAACTACTTTTAGTACTGAAATTGTTTTACGTTCTGTTTTAGAATTGCCGTGCGAATGACAAATTAGCCGTCAGTGTATGTTTTTCAACTGAGTGTGTTAGTTACAATAGTAATCATCCAATACGGTATTGTCAGCAATGCCATAATATACGTCATAATAATCGCCGAGGCGGTGATCACATATTTCATACATCTTTAAGTCATGTTTCACAAATGGATCCACAGACACAAACATACATGGTACAAGCTATTGTAAGGTAAATATGAACATCTATGAGCCGATTGATAGCAATCTACTCTATATTAAAATTTTATATTTTGTCGATTTTGTAAAGATCTTCCAAAACTCGTAAAAAATATTTAATCTATTTTACGGTAGAAATGTTCTTTGGACTTAAATCAATCACGTTACCGAAAAAAATGTCAAATGCATCAGATTTGAATTAGATCAAATAAATAATTAGCAATCAAAAGTGAAAGAGTCAGCCCTTGTAGAAATAAAAAACTCAGCAATTAGATGTCGACGACGTTTCGTTGGTTTGGTTTCCAACCTCTTCAAGTCTTTATTAACAAAATATAATACAATAAATATAATCACAATAGTACGGTACAGTCCTGAAGAAAATAACAATAAAAATAAAAGCATACCAATTTTATCTCTAAATGTCGAACATTATCTTAAATTATAATAAGGGGAAAGATTCCTCGAGTCACAGTGATTTGCTACATCCTTGTGCCATGTATCAATCACACATAAGTTGAGTATTACAAACACATACGAATCACGCACTAATGCCACTTAGATAACGGAGTAGCGCAAGATAATCTCGAAAACGGATAATGACGGAACTGTAATTATCGACCTATTTAAAATTATTCAATAATGAGCAAAAACTTCGAAAAATATAAAAATATACAACAAAACTCATAACTAAATTATTAGTGTAAACTGTGAATAAAAAATAAATGTAAATAACTATATAAAATTGTTACAAAAATAAGTTCAAAATTTAAATAATAATTAGTTTTGATTTAAAATATTTCATATTTATTTGTATTTAATTTATAGATTAATTACAACTTTTGTAAATAAATAATTAATTACTATTAAAAATTCTATTGAAAATACGGTATATTGTTTGCTCATTAATTGAAAATCTTCTTGTTTATTTATATTATTTACATTCCTATTGATAAAAAAGATTTCTGAAATCAGTCTTTTCTACCTGTTGCACTCGAGATCTAAAATTATAACATTATCAAAATCAAAACTATGTGAAGGATTATTTTTAATATGCATCGGAATCGGTAGTATTTTGTCATTAGAAGTTTTTTTGTGTTCATCAATCCTTGTTTTTAAATTCCTTTTTGTTTGACCAATATACGTAGCCGGACAACTATTACATTGAAATTGATATATCAAATTAGTTTAACTCCATTTTTCTAAAACATCTTTGCCCAACCTAACAATACAATTTAATTTGTGTGTCATTAACAAAACACAATGTAGACCAAATTTTTTGAAAGAATGTTTACAAGAATAAAAAAATGTTTCATGAAATGGTAAAGATACTATTTGTGCTGGTTGTTTGTGTGTATTTTGTAGGTCATTATTAGAATTAATAGAATAATTGATTTTTCTATAGCGTTTACGAACACAAGAATCAATTAACCAAACCGGATAATCATTATTAAGTAAAATATTTTTAACAATGGAAATATTGGCAGCAAAATACTCATGGGAAAGTAACAAAGCTCTATCAACTAAATTATAGACAATATTACGTTTGAGTTATAGTATGATTAGAATGATAATTTAAAACTCTACCTGAATTAGTAGGTTTTTGAAACCAGTTTGTAATAATACAATTATTGTTAATAGATAAAGTAACATCAAGAAAGGATATGTTATTATTAGTTTCAACTTCGTGTGTGAACTGTAAGTGACTATTGTAACTGTTACAAATATCCAACACTATACCAATTTGTTCCTCTTTTATGCATATCATCAACATATCTAAAATAAAACAAAGGTATACAGCTATAATTCATTCATAATTATTCTCGCTCATATTTTAATATATTAATATGAATAGTAATAATAATTAGTATTTATAATATACAGTTTATGTTATAGTTGTATTATATGCGTTATATAATTAGTATTAGAATAATTCGGAGTAAACTATATTTTTTGTATATATTTTATTGTCGTTATTTAATTTTCTTTTTTTACATTTATTATTCAATGTATCATTATTATTACACGTTATTTCTTCCTTTATAAGAATTTTAAAATTTTCTTTTGATGTTGTTCTTGATAAAGCGACATATAATTGACAATGACTAAATACAGGAGTGCATAAATATAAACCTACCTTATCAAATGATTGACCCTGAGATTTATTAATGGTCATAACAAAACTAAGTCTTATTGGGAATTGTCTTCTTACCATATGAAATGGTATTTCTTCTAATGATGGGCGTAGATCAATGCGGGGTAAAAATACTATTTTACCAGAATGTTTGACAGTAATGATTTCTACTGTAATAACGAATTGTTTCATGTCTTTAATTATCATTCTTGTGCCATTACAAAGACCACCGTTAATGTCTAAATTTCTTAAACAACTGACTCCTAACAAATTGCTCCTGTTTTCAATATTAATTTATGTGGAGGCAATCCATTAGGTGTTAGTGAATTCAAAAATTCAGTTGGCATTGATTCTGTCAATTTATCATCAACCTCATCATCAATTCTATCATTACTATAGAATATATATTTTTTTCCATTAATTTTTTCAACTATATCTTCATTGATTTTTAATACATTAGAATTTAATGGAGACAATATTACTTTACTTTTTATTGATAAATTATTAGGATCTATTGTATGTCCAAAAATTTCTGTTATTAAATCATTTTCACAAATAATTCAGTCGGTATTTCTTTAACATTATTTTGTATTTCGTATTTTGTTAAATGTCTATTTTCTCCTATTTCGAGTAACCAATTTTTAAAATTATTATCAGGGTTTTGTAATCTTAAATGTTCACTTAATGATAATCTAGAAAAAAGTGACCATAAATAACTTCTTTTTACACAAGTTTCAATAATTTTTGTTCTGTTTCCATGCCGTACTATTGGAAGTGTTTGTCTAAAGTCACCTGATGTTACAATAATTATCCCCCCAAACGGAATATCCTTTTTACATATATCACGAAAAAATGTATCAATTGTTTCAAATGCGTATCTTGAAACCATTGATATTTCATCCCAAATTATAATTTTGACATTTTTCAAATGTATGCCGTATTTCGAACTGGGATCAATATTACATGTTGTTTGTTCATTAATACTTAATGGTAATTTAAATGTACTATGAAGAGTTTTACCATTAATTAATAAATTGGCAGCAATACCAGTCCAAGCGATGGTAAGAAATGATATGTCCATTGAAATTAGATATTTGATAACGACATTATGTAAATAACTTTTACCACTACCACCAGGACCACCAATAAAATAATATTTATTGCCAATATTATTTATTGTAGCATTAATAATCAAATCGTATTTCTTTTTATCTACAGTCAGAGAATTGATCATAACATTTTCATTTTCATAGTCATTATTTTCTTGTAATTCGATGTTATAATTTTCATTAACATAATTATTATCAATATCCGGTAAATGAAAATCGTTTAATCTCATCCCATGTAATGATAAAATTTTTTCAATATTTTTCAAAGCTTTATTTTCTGCTTCAATTTCTGATAGTTTTATATCCATGAAATGCATTTTATATTGATTATATAAATCCAACGAATTAATTGGATTTTGAAATACGAGAATGTATGCAAATAATTCATACATGGATTTAGGAAATTTGAATACTGCAGCTTCTGTTAAACATTTGTCCCATTCTTCATCTGTACTTATGATACCTCTTGACAAACAGGTATTTTCATACCCCGTCAAAACGATCAACGTTGATTCAATGCTGATTTCAATATTGATTTCAGTCTGAAATCAGCGTTGATTTAATATTGAATCCACGTTGAATCAACATTGAATTTGTCCGAAAACGCAACGTGGATTCAGCGTTGATTTCAGACTGAAATCAATATTGAAATCAGCATTATTTCAACGTTGATCCCCCGTCGAAACGATCAACGTTGAATCAATGCTGATTTCAATATTTATTTGAGTCTGAAATTAGCGGTGATTTCAGACTGAATTCAGTGCTAGATTTCAAAGTTCAATCAGGGTTAAAATAAAATTGTAAAAAAAAAGATCGCCGAGACCTGGGCTCGAACCCGAGACTTTTTGACTAGTAGACGAACGACTTGACCACTTAGCCATTTCGACACTTGCAAAGTATACCCTAACAGCAACCTCATTGCATGTAGAAAAATATGATTTATTTGATGGATTATCATCACGTGTTAACGACATTATTATTTCACGAGGTGTAGTATTATTATTTCGTGCTTTAATGTTTTCTTCTTTTTCTACTTCATACATCATTTTATATGCTTTGGCATAAGGATTTTTTAAAGATATAAATTCACATAAGTATTCGGTTATTTTAATATCAGGATTATCTATTTTATAATCATTTATTCTATGTTTATTTGCAATTTCGTTGTCAATAATATATAATTGGCCATATTTTGGTAATTCGTCTTTATTTGGATGTAATGCATAGGATTTATGATATACTTGACCACATATTTTTAAAATTTGTGTTCCAGGAGTATTAAAATATACTAATTTTGATCCAAAGCTGGCAAATGCAAATGAATTATTATATCCTCATATATTTTTTTTATAATTGGTACTTTTTGTATTATTCTGGGACAATAGATTTTTTAATTCTTTAGGATACGATAAACTTTTGTCAAGGACTACCTTATTTTTATGACAACAATGAACATATGTTTTATCGTATGCCATTTCACCTTTTCAAATACTTTGCATTACAAAATTTACATATATTATCTAAATTACCTATAAAATTTAACTGAATAGAATTTTCATTAAATTCAGTAGTTGCAATTAAACCATTAAATTTCGGATGTACAATTAATTTTGTTCTCTCTTTTCGTTTCCTTTCTGCTTCTTTCGATTTTGTTTTTGAAGTAATTAACATTCTTTTAATACGGTTTCTATCAGCATCTTTGGATTTTGATTCTATATTTATTTGATTTCTTTCTAAATGTTTTCTCTCTGCTTCTTTTGATTTTGATTCTGTTGGCATTTCCATTATTTCTAGACGTTTTCGCTCTGCTTCTCTTGATTTTGTTTCTGCAGTCATTTGTACTCTTTTCAAACGTTTTCTTTCGGCCTCTTTTGCTTTTGATTCCGCTGTCATTTTCTTTCTTTCTAGCCGTTTTCTTTCAGCGTCTTTCGAATTTAAATCTATAAAATATTGTATTTTTTTCTTTTTATCTACATTTTCGACTTTTTCACTTTCGTAAAATTTACGTTTCCAGTGTGAATTTTTATGTGTAATACTTATGCCAATATTATGTTCAATGGTAGTTCTTATTGTATCTACATTATCCATACGTGAACATCTTACTGTCGAATTAGTTCTACTATATGATCCATAATATTTTTTTTCTCTAACTTCTAATGATTCAATAACGACAGAACAAGGTTTTATATTTTTATATTTCTTTAAATATATATTATCATTTGTATTATTAATTTTATCATTAATTAATATACCGTGTGATCCACAATATTTTTTTTCTATAACTTCTAATGGTTGAATAACGACAGAACAAGGTATTATATTTGTATATTTCTTTAAATATATTTCATTTGTATTATTAATTTTATCATTAATTAATATACTATGTGATTCACAATATTTTTTTTCTATAACTTCTAATGGTTTAATATAGACGGAACAAGATTTTACATTTGTATATTTCTTTAAATAAATATCATCATTCGTATCATTAATTTTGTCATCAGTTAAATCATAAAATTCTGTGACTAATTTAGAATTTCCTATATTATAATTTTCATGAAAAATAGTCATATTTATCTGTATAACATCTTGTAAATTTTTGTTGTAATATAAGTCGATTTCTATTTGTTATCATTAAGTTGTAAGAATTTTCTATGTCTTGATTAAAATTGGGAAACATTTTAATAATCTTATTTCTAAATATATTTTGAAAATGGTTCCTCATCATAAATTCATTATATTTAACATTACAAGGACATATTCTAAAACATATCGAAACTGCATTAGCAATTGCAAATAAACCACAATTAAATCTTTGATGTTGCTGTTGTACTTTCTCTATAACAACATCTATGGTATTCAAATTAGGAAATAATCTACTTTAGGAAATAATCTACGACTGATATTTACACTATCATACACGTGAATTATTTTTGTATCATACCAAATACAAATCCAATATCCTTGTTCATTATTACCACTGAATAATATTTGAAAAAAATTCTTCTCCAACATCCCGTTCTTGAATTTCACTTAATATTTGACTTAACAAAGGTGACTGCATGTTAAATTGCGGTATCAATTTCATAAACTCTTCGATATGTACATCGTTTAACATACCAGCTGCAGTATCACCATCTTTATTAATAATCTCGAAAAAATTTCGATAAATTTTAAATACTATTACTCTGTAATAAAAACATTTTATTTACAAATATATATAAAGTTGATACTAAATAATGTAAATATTAAAAATATACTAATCGATTAAATTTATTTAAATCAAAATAAATCATTAAATTTATAATATCTTTATAAATACTTACATATGTACAAATATTTAGAAATATTGATTATTATATTATTTATTATTACATTAAACATAAGTATATCAATGTTTGAGAATGCTCATTTGTTTTTAATCGATTTAATACACATTATGCCATATATCATTGATGAAATTTATTTTTGTACATTAATACATTGTATTTTTAAAGTAAATTATATAGTATACCAAACTATTATCTGCGATTTTATTTTTAACATATATTATTTAATTACCACTATTTCTCTAACAATAAAAAAAATACCCATCATAATTAAAATGTATTAACAGTCCATATTGTTTCATGATGAGATCACCGCCCGAAAATGACACGACATCGATTAACATAATACAATACCCTACTGAAAAAAATCAGATGACAATCAACTGAAAATCAGCTGATAATCAGCTGATAATCAGCTGATAATCAGTTGATAATCATGCCAAAATGTCAGCTGATTTTCAGGTGATTTCAGTTTAATATATATATATATATTGATACATAAATTCTTTAAGCAACTTACGAATTACCGGTATAAAAAAAATCTAATAAATATGAGAGAACAATAAGTATAACAATATAAGTATACAAATATGCTTAAATATGTGCAAGGTTAGGTTGCTATTTTTAAAACGTTTGTCATAAGTTTTTGACAAATTATGCCTACTTACCGTCACCTGTTAACAGAGACACATTGATTGATTATATTCATTTTAAATGGTTTGAATTATCTCCTTGTTATATTGTTACTCAAAATTATATTTTATTTATATTTATAACTTTTAACAAAAACTTCAAAACAACTATTTTACTAAATTTTTTGGTCCACACTATTATGTTTCACTAAGTTATTCTATAAAAAACGCAATAACTCTATAAAGAAAATGTTCTCACTAACATTTTAATGTCTCAAAGTATATAAATTGAAAATTAATTTTATATGGATACTACAAGTTGTTCCATTAGCTTTTATCCAAATTTCGAGAAAAAAATTTGTAAAATTTAAAATTGAATAAAATTCACTATACAAAATTTGTTACGCGATGGAAATTCACACTACTATATAGTATCTCATAAAGAATGTGTTTTTATTACGTATTAAAAGTCAATTAATTAAAAATAAATAATAATCTCTTATGAAATACGAATTATAATGTATAGTAGTAGTAGTATTTTTATTGTTTTATACATACAACGTATTTACAATAATATACAAAAATACATTCTCTCCGTACATATTTTTTCTCTTTTTTTTTCTTTTTTCCATACATTATACATAGTACACTGTTGTTTCCTCCTCCCTAGTCTTCCTTCTAGCCCTTCTCTCTTCATCCTCATACCTCATCTCCGCTTCTTTTACCTTCTTTATTCTGCCCTCTTCTTCTATCCATTCGTACATCTCCCCCTCTACTCTCACCCAGATGTTCCCTCTTCTCATTAGTTCACCCCTTCTCTTTGTCTCCTCCATTCTTCTTTCCCTTTCTAAAGTTGCCTCTCTTTCTGCCCTTCTCTCTTCCCGGTTCATCCACTGCTCTAATCTCACCTTGTTCTCTTCGTTTATCTCCTCTCTCCTTTTCCAGACTTCCTCCATCTCTTCTCTGGATTCAAATATAATTTTCTTGGTATCGCTGTTGGTTGTTTCCTCCAGTTCCCAGTTTGTCCCTACTAAAAATTCGTCCAGCCAGTTCTGTAGTACCTTGCTCTCGTCCCAGTTTGCTCCCTTGTGTATGATTACTCCTCTCTCCCACACTTTGCTTCTTCCCTCTTCCGTTCTCTTTCTTTTACTTGCTGATACCAAACTGACCTCACTATTCATTTTCACTTTGCTTATCTCTTCCGATCCCTTTCTCTCTTTTTTGCGTCGACCCTTTTCCTCCGACTTCTTTATCTTATCCCTCATCTCTTCAACTACCCTTTGCATCTTCTCCCTTTCTCTTCTCTCTTCTCTCAGTTTTCCTTTCAGTATCTCCACGTCCCCTTCCAGGTCCATCAATTTCCTCTCCACCGATTCTCTTTTGCCCCTCTCCAGCTGCATCTTCACCTTCCACTCCTTTACCTCCTCTTTTATTTCTCTCATCTTCCTCTCCACCTGGATTAAAATCGATAAAAAAAAGGAATTGATTCTGAAACTATATCTTAATCCTCATCCTTAATATAAATTAAGCGAGCGATCTATCGAAATCTCGAAAGAGTGAGAGAGAGAGAGAGAGAGAGAGAGAGAGAGAGAGAGAGAGAGAGAGAGAGAGAGAGAGAAGATCTCGATCTCGAAGTGAATCTCGAAGTGAAGTTCGTTGCGTGAAGTTAGCGTCTATATAGAAATGTAAATAATTCAAATCAAAATAAACAACAGAATTGATGACTGACGATGTGGTTATATTATGATAACTAGGGTTAGATAAGAAAACGCACACATAGATAATTTGATGAAAAACTATTTTTAAGAGAAACGCGACGAAGAAGAAATAGTGTACATACATAAGTTGGATCGTTCGAGACGTCATCCCCAGTATTTAATTTAAGTGTATATAAAGTTTTAAAATAATAAATAATATACTTGAAAAAAACGAGACGGAGTATAGAGAAAAGTGCATCAAATTCAAACCGTAAGTTCTGATTTATTTCATATACGTTTACAGGAGGATAGGGCTAATTTGTATTGGGGTAATTTTATATTTTACAATATGTGCGGACTTTTAACTGACGCCAGTAATGAAATAGACTTAATCTAATAAGCAGAGATGATTTTATAATCCCAACCATAACTTTTATTAAAAACAGCATTTCACGCTTTGAATTCATAACGGACACGTATACAAATTGCTCTAAAATGTTCAAATTTCGTTAAAACTGACATTTTTTTCAATTTATTAGTATCGTTGAGTATTTTTTTTTTTTGCTAAAGGGTCTAAGAGCATTTTTTTTAGTTAGGTTTATCACTTAAGGTAGTTCACCGGAATATTTATTTCCTTTCTAAAGCGACATTATTTTTAGAGATATTGAACCTTGAAATTTTGTATTTTAACATGGCAAGCCTATGCCGAGTCCGAATTTTGAGGACGTTTAGATGAATTGCGAAGTGAGTTTTCTTAGAATATTTTTGAAAAACTAGCACAAGGTGTAAAATAGCAATACAAATCATGGAGAAAAAGTTGGATAGGGCAAACGAGGCTTTTTTTAAATATACAACAATTCAGTTTTCATCCCATGCTATCAGTATATCTATATAGGTGCGCAGCGTTTCTCTCTCTTACAAGTTTTGAGAGTATTATTTTATACTCTAAACAATTTATATCACCATTCTAATGTTTGATACTATTGACATTACTATTACTATTGGTTTTGACATTAGATAATACTGTATAATATCTTAAAAAAGTAATTTTCTAATAAAAACCCTAATTGAGCACTACTGCAGCCGGTGAATTACCTTAAACTGTATGTTTGTATAAAGAGGCGATTAATAATTGGAAGATGGCAGATACCTGTTCAGATAAAAGTTACGAATGACCTCCATCTTACTTTAGAGTTTTTTGTATATACTTATCCGAGTTATGAAAATTATTCAATAATAATAAATTTGAATTATACTATTGCCGACTGGATTGCTTATAAATTATTTTTATATATGAAAATATATAATACATTAAAACCTGATATATATTTTATATATTTTGCAAACAGCAGATTTCAACGTTTGACTGGTGTGCAGAGACTTCTGTTATATAGATATAACTTGTCTACATTATTGTAATCCACAAATAATCATTAAAAAGGTAAAAAATTCTTTTGAATTAATATCATTCTTAATTAAAGCTTTATGCTAAATAGTAATTTCAGTTATTTTTTTTTATTTCAGGTTTAAAAACTATATAGATTTTATTTGAAGAAAGAAAGGTAACGAAACTAACAATTACTTAACAAAATCCAATTTTACGAAAATATAAACAATTCGAATGCATTATCTACACATTTCGATTTAAAAATAATACGAATATATATGTATACCTCGAATTCAAGCAATACGAACATTACGAACAAAAATACGAATATATACAAGTTTATTGTTATGTACAATTATTTGAAAAATAAGAAATAATAGCTCGAAAATAAATAAACATACGAAATTAAACGAATTTTATAAGTATCCACGAATATAAATTCACGATATATCAATTACGTCAAAAAATAATCTTAGTATATAAATATAAATCTAAATAAAAAAAGTATAAATAATAAAGTACTTTATGTAGTTTATAAAATTATTTGTATATTATTGATATTGATTAAAGTTTTCCAATTTTTTTTTAAATAAATATCATTTTGTACATTCTATTGGAAATCAATTATCAATCTGTGCTCTTGAATGTTATTTTTAAACGCAGTTTTCAAAGGTAAAAGTAGTATTTCTTAAAAGATAATATCAGCATTAGCTGCCTTTAGCTATACATAATGGAGGATAAAAAGAATCCTTCTGACGTCAGAAAAGATTTAAATAATGATTTCATTTATATACAGTCAGTTAGATCTTTGACTTTAGATACCTTATCAGCTTCTCGAGAAATTAATTCCGATAAAAACTCAACTACATTAAAAAATACATCTTTAGATAAATTAACTACGAACGTAAATGTTAATATGTTTCAACCAGCATCAGAAAATCTTTGTTTATCTAATTTTACACCGCACCAAGGTAAATCTGTTCATTCTGATGAATGTTCAAGATTATGTTCAAATAATAGTTCTTTGAACAATCAAACCACCGAAACTAATATTAAGAAGTGCAAACCTACAAGTAAACCTCGCTCAAACATTGTTTCAAAAAAACCTCGTATAATTGATTTAGGTGAAACTTATGAAATAACTATGCCGATTGTATCTAAAGCAAGTTCCAACATACAAGATCTTAGTTCATTACAAGATATTTTTGCAAGTACACGTACCCCTACTTTTTCAAATACAGATACAATCAAATTTTCCATGGTAAGTGAATGTTCAAATAAAAGAACTTTAAGCAATCAAATAATTAAAACTAAAATAAATAAACTCGAATTTTCAGATGATGAACCTAGCTCTTCAAAGATTTCTTTAAAAAAAGATGTTATAATTGATTTAGGGGGAACTTTTGAAATGATTTTACCAAATGCAAATAAAAAATGTAAGAATAATTTGAGTCAAAAAAATAAAGATAGTTTTCATTTATCCAAGGTTGCGAGTACAGTAGGTCAAGTTTTCTGCAATAATGTAAATACCAATATGATAAATGATGTTTTAATTGACCATAACTATGCAAATCAATCGACTATAAATTTAAATGCTATAAATGTACAACCATCATTAGAAAATCTTCAGCCATCTTACCTTAAACCAAATATAAGTAAAAATATTAATTCACATTTAGAAACAAATAAAAAATATTGTACCAATGATAAAGTAATAAATGATATGATGTTGAATAATATTAACATTAAAAAAGATAATGTAATTAATCTGAATCTTGACTTGACCGAACCTAAAAGTCGACAAAATATCAATATAAACTTGCATGAAAGGTTTACTCTTAACATAAATCCAAATATACCCGAAAACATTGAGCATTATATAGGAAAAATGAATATTACATGTACAAATTGTAATGCTAAACATTTTGCTGCTGAAAAAGTCAATTCTAAATCTACTTTCGATGATTGTTGTAATCATGGAAAAGTTACAATCCCTTATTCTTTTCAAGATTTTTCTGATGATTTAAGATTATTATTTGACAATACTCATCACAAGTCCAAACATTTTTTTGAGAATATACGCCGAATCAATAATTCTCTTAATGCAAACATTATTAATTTTAATAATAGAAGACCTGGACCATTCTGCTATAAAATTCAAGGACAAATTTATTACCAAATAAATACATCTTTGCATCCAGAACCTGGCCAGAATCCGTCTTATGGTCAACTATTTATTTATGATGAAAAAGAAGCTGAGCAATATCGCTCAAATAATAATTTAGATAGTGAATTGATTAAAATAATAGATCAAATAATGCAGTCATATGTAATGATGGGAGACGAAATAAAACGGCAGATGTCTGAAGCAGTGAAAAATACAGTTTTACCAGAATTCACTTTACATTCACTTTAAAAGATGGGCTGGACCCAAAACGCTATAATATTAAAAAATGTAATGAAGTAGCTGCTATTTTTACTACAAACGCAGACGGAGATATTCCTGATTCATACGTAGTTATCAAAAATAAAAATACTAAAGAATTAAGACGAATTAGTTCAATGGATCCTAATGTCGAGCCTTGGATATATCCTTTATTTTTCCCATGTGGATCTCAAGGTTGGCATAAGGATTTGAAGAAAAATAATTCAAATCATAGAGTAACGAGATTAAATTATGTCAGAAATCAAATAGCAATTCGTGATGAGTTCAGCCCATTTTTAAGAGGTCGCCGATTATTTCAACAATTTATAGTTGATGCTTATGTTAAAATTGAAAGAGTCAGAATTAATTGGTGCAATACACATCAAAAAGAATTAAGAGCTGAATCTTATCAAGGTTTAATGGATTACGTTCAATCAATGGCAGATAATCATTCACAAAATTATCGAATTGGTAAAATTGTTATTCTTCCATCAACTTTTATTGGCTCTCCTCGTAATATGATACAAAAATATCAAGATGCAATGGCAATTACAAGAGTAGAAGGAAAACCAGATTTATTTATTACTATGACATGTAATCCAAATTGGGTCGAAATTAAAGAAAACCTTCTGCCAGGTCAACAACCGAATGATCGACCGGATTTATGTGCTCGTGTTTTTAATATAAAAAAAGATGCTTTACCACATATGCATTTATTGGTTACACTAAAATCGTATAATAAAATTAAAACCGTCGAACAAGTTTATAAACTCATTTCAGCAGAAATTCCTGATCCAAATGAAAATCGTAAATTACATGAAATAGTAATGAAACATATGATATACGGTCCTTGTGGGGATTGGTGTTTTAAAGAAGGAAAGTGTTCAAAGCATTTTCCAAAAGCTTTTCAAAATGAAACTTCAATTGACGCTGATAATTATCCTCAATATCGACGACGAAATAATGGAAAGACTTTCAATCGTCCAGGAAATTATATAGTTGACAATCGTCATGTAGTTCCAGATAATCCAATTTTGTTGCTTACTTTCGATTGTTACATAAATACTGAAGTAGTTTCACGTATATCTGCTGTAAAATATTTATTTAAATATATATTAAAAGGTCATGATGCAGCTGCTATTACTATTTCTGAAAAGCATAATGAATCCGAACAAAGGACAAACGATTCATCAACTATTATTAATCATGATGAAATAAAAACTTATATAGAATCTCGTTTAAAAACATAGTTTTCTTTTGAGTAAGAAAAGGCACACGGTAATTAGACTACCAGTTCATTTATTAGGACAATATATGATTTTAATTCACAATGATCCCGAAGAAATGAATGTTGATAATATGATAAATCAAACGACAATACTATTAGATTACTTTGCTTTAAATAGAAGAGATGAAACTGCAACGTAATATTACTACATTGAGATACCAAAACACTAAACGTTCAAAGTTAAAGAAGAAAATGGTAGAAAAATTTAATGCTGGGAAAAACGCAAAGGTTCATTTAATTGCATTGGACGGATGTATTCTGTTAGCCCAAGTTCTGTTAAGCTTTTTCATTTACGTTTATTATTATTGCATAAAAAAGGTGCAATGAGTTTTGAAGATTTAAAAACTGTTGATGGGATTTATTATGAAACATTTGTACAGACTTGCTTAGCTATGCACCTTATTGAAGATGATACCGAATGGAAAAGAGCAATGAAAGAAGCAACATTTTGGATGATGCCTAAACAACTTCGACGATTATTTTGTAGAATTTTGATTCATTGCAATCCTTTGCATCCTCAAGATCTATGGAATGAATTTATATTAAATTTATCTCAAGATTTTCAATGCACAATGAACAGCGAACAAGCGATTAAAAAGGGGTTTTCATTAATTTCAAAAATGTTGCAAATAGAAAATCGGTGCGTTAAAGATTTTTTTGACACTGAAGATGATCTTGTAGAAAATGTTATTAAAGAAAATAATGAATCTGATAATTTAATTACTTATTTGCAAAATGGTCCAATTCAGTATGCCAAATTAAATAACGAACAAAAATGTATTGTTGATAATATTACAAATATAGTTTTACAAAATAACTATGAACATTCCGAGCATTGCTTTTTTATTAACTGACCTGGAGGTTCTGGTAAAACATTTATATATACTACACTATATAATTTATTAACAGGTAATAATAAAAAAGTATGCGCAATGGCATTTACAGGAATAGCAGCTACTTTACTTCCGAATGGAAAAACTGTTCATAAAGCATTTGGCCTACCAGTACCTCTATTTTCTGATTCATCATCGAACATCAAAATACAGTCTAAAGTAGCTGAAAATTAAAAAAGTATTGATCTTTTTATTTGGGATGAAGCGCCAAGCGCCTCCTCGGCATGCTTTAGAAGTTGTCGATAGAACACTTAGAGATTTAATGCAAATCAACAAACCATTTGGAGGAAAAATTATTCTTTTAGTAGGCGATTTTAGACAATTATTACCAGTTCAAAAATATGCTACACGTGATGAAATCCTTAATTTATCTATTAAAAATAATGGACTATGGCAATATTTTATAAAATATAACCTAACTATAAATATGAGGATAATACCGTCTGAAATCGAATTCAGTAAATTTTTATTAAGCATGGGGGACGGAACTTTGAATGATTCTAGCAATAATTTAAATATTTCTGAAATTCCACCAACATGTATAGCTTCTAAAGAAGAAGAAGTTGTTGATTTGCTCAATTCAAGTGATGAAAGAATTTATACAAGTATTGACAGTACTGAAAACTGTGATAATGGTGCTCTTAATGAATCTATATTGCCAGAATATTTGAATACATTAGCTCCTATTTCATTGCCTCCTCATGAATTACGTCTAAAAAAATACTGTATAATAAAGTTGACAAGAAATTTATGTTTAGATGAAGGTTTATGTAATAGAATAAGATTATTAGTTCTTGAAATGAATGATAATACTTTATATAGTGAAATTTTAACAGGTGATAAAATTGGTGAATTAGTTTTTCTCAGTAGAATTACATTATATTGTGAAAATGAATATCCATTTACTTTTAAACGTCGTACAATTTCCTGTTAAGTTAGCATTTGCTATGACAATCAATAAATCTCAAGGTCAAACCTTCGAAAAAATCTGTCTTGATCTTCGTAGAGAAGTTTTTAGTCACGGCCAACTTTATGTGGCTTTATCACGAGTCCGCTCATGGAACGCATTTAAAATCTATTTAAACAAAGAATTTACATGCAGAAAGATTAAAAATTATGTTTATAAAGAACTTTATAATTAAATCTTTATAATACTGTTCTGCTGAAGCTATCAATAAGGAATTATAAGGTAAGGAGGCTGTGAAGTGACGAAGTTCCTGGATAAATTATTTAGAAACATTATATAAGAATTACACAGAGCCAGTAAAAAGAAGATCCAGAAACTTCGACGCTTAACTAAGCCTCGAAGGAATGTACCCGAAACCAAAACAAACTTCTCCTCCCTCGGCTGAAGCGCGCGTGCACAGCCGACGCTGCAGTTTAGCCGTTGACCATAGTATTAGGCCCATAGTATTAGGCCTAATGAGTAAGACAAAGAGCGCGGCCAAGCTGAAGTAAGAAGAGAGGAGAAGTAAGTACCCCGTGTGGGAGAAAGCTTCGACTCTCTCTCAAGCATCACCTCCCCCGAAACGACACTCCAGGGTGTACGCTCCTAGAGAAAGGACGCTAATTTTAAGAGTTTAGATTTTGAGTGATTTGCCTTTGAGAAATTCAATAAGTTTTGTTTCATTTGAGTGTCTGATTTAATTTGTGTTTTGATAAGTTGATAATAAATATCACTGCAATCCATGTGTTGAGTTTTGGAAAGTAAGTCATTTAGAATATAACCAATTTTGAGCCATCATCCGTTTTGCTAAAACATCTTGCCAAAAAGGAGATCTAAACACCGCAATCTCTTCCGAGCAGTCATCCCAGTTTTCTGAGCATCCTTTCGGGTTAAATTATTTCTCAAATTTCCAGAAGTCCACAGAACAAAGTAAGTACCATTTAATTCAATATTTCTGAACTTTGACATTTCGGTTAAATCAAACAGTTCTGCCTCGACAAATTAGTGTTCTCACTGGTCTCCCCCGTATGGGAGAATAGCTAAGCGCCCACGTTTTAGTAATATTTTATTGTTAGTTGGTGGAATTGGTTCTATCCTAACAGAGGCATAGCACAATGGGCTTCGTCCAAGTGCTCGACCGGCACGTCCCCGTGCAGGGACCACCGTAATTCATCTCCACCTAACAGACTATAACTATAACTAATTATGTGCTATATCAAAACTTCTTTTAATTTTATAAATTTACAAATTGAATTCATAATATAATGTATATATAAATATACAGTTATTTAAGTCTCATTAGGTTATTGCTTTATTCATCTGTCCGAGCACTATCAAAAACACTATTATTAGCACTAAAAAATAGAATAATATAACGTAGTACAAGTTGTAACTTACATTTTACAAAACGTGGAAAAACATTCAAAAAATCAATCCATAATATATTTCTTAATATGTTTCAGCTATTGAAGGATTCATAAATAATACTTTTGGTTTTGTAAAAATGAACAATCAAGAAATTGCAATTGGCAGTATCACCGATGGCAATACAAAATTAGAAATCCATCTAATGCAATCTGCTTCAAATTGTTTTTACATTTATGATGTACACAAAGGACTTAGAGTTCAAATGATAGGAGAACTGATTGATCCAACAGAAAATTCAAATTATTATCTGAAAGTTGAACATGAATGACAGATTAAAGTTCTCTGCGGTGAAAAAGCTGCGTTTTTCACTTTATTATCAGGTTATAAATTGATTGAGTGATTTTTAAAATAGAAGTTCATGTTTACATTTTTTATTGAAATTGATAATAGTAATCATGATATATAAAATCAATAAATATTCCTTAATTAAATATCTGAATTATTTTATTTCTACCAGAGCAAGTCCACGCTCAGGTATTTATAGTGAAGGAAATGTTCATTTCACGTTGACTATGAAAACTCATTCATCAATTAATAAGTTAGGCATTTATAAAACTACAAATTCTCACAAGAATAAAACTCTTAAAGTAAAATGTAATCTCAAAGATGTTTGTAAATTCAATGGTGATATCAGTAAGTATTAATCACTCCATTAATTTATAACAATTATTACTCAATACCTGGATTTTTAATATATTTATATTTTTTAGTAACAACAGGTTATGTAAAAATAAATTTTAACAAATTGGATACCAAATTTAGTCAAAAATACATTGGATGTCTTGCTGATGGAGAATATAAATTAGAAGTTCATATCTTGAAAAGTGATGAATTTTTAAACATGGAAGAAATTCACAAAGGACATCAACTAGAAGTTAAAGGACTAATAATCATCCTGAAAGATCAGGATATTGCAATACTTACAGTAAAAAGTTTTTCTGATATCAAAGTTTTACAAACTCCAAAATTACCTATGTGGAATTTATTAAACAGAATTATGTACCTATTAAATAAACAATAAAAAATTGCAATTGGCAGTATTATCTGTACATTTGAAGTTGTATCACAGTTTTATAATTATATAAAATCACGTAATTCAATTAATAAACATAAATAAACTTAAGAAATCAAAATTTTTGTATATTATTTTGCGATTTTTATTTATTAAAAACGTAACCTTCTTTTAAATACAAAAACATCGCAAAAGTTAATACGATTATCATATATTATCTTACAACATAAACAAATTAAGTTAAGAGTAACATTTTGTATTTTTCTCATTAATTAGTCAAAGTCTGTTATAATTCATTCTGTCTGAATAAATAAAAAAAATCTTCAGAAAAATTGAGAAAACGATAGTAAGTTATAAATCTTCATAACACTCATTCAATTTTAAAGATTTCAAAATTAGATTTAGATCCGTATAATTGTTTAAATTCTTCCTAATGTATTAAGCAAAGAGTTACTGCAAAACTCTAAAAAAAATCAGCTTCCATAGGATATGAAGGTGGTACATTAGGTCTTGAAATAACACCATCTAAATGTATGATCTAAAAATAAAAGTATATAAATATAATAAATGTATACAATATATTTATAAAAAGTAATAAAATAATTAATATTAAAATAATAAAATGAGCATACGTGTCCTAATTTAACAAATGGCTTGATGCGAGTGTAATTATCGTTCCAAGCACGTACTGCAATTCTGACATTTGATTTACATTCAATAATGAAAATGAACAGAGATATTGTTTGATTATCCACTATATAAATAATTGGAAATTGAATTTCCTTTACAACTCCAATAATATCACTAAAAAACAAATTTAATATTACTTTCATATTATTATACAATAAATATAAATTTATATACTAATATGTTGACATACTGTGATGAATCATTGGGTTGCATTTCCTCAAGCACATATCTTGGTGTAAGATATATAATAGGATTAACAATATTAATCAGTGCACTCCGAGGATGTTCTTCTTCGACAAAATCCATTTTGGCTGCAATATATAATCCTTTGATCACAGTAATACTAAATAATAACCTACTAATCACTGATGAATGTTCTGATGAAATTATGGCATCGATTATATCTGTAAAAGAAAATAATGAAGGTTATGTGATAGACAATTGTTATTTTATTTAAGAAAAAGATTCGAATGTTTAAATAAGTGTATACGTGTAAAACATTATAAAAAAAAAATAGATTACTATTGTATTTACAAAAATAATTAGATAATGAAGTTATCCACTTATAAAGAATTATACGCGTAGCTATAAAATTATATACTATAAATGTTATTATAATTATCAGCATAAACTTACAATCAAAACATGCGTTTTATTTAGAACTAAATTTCATTATCTTAATGACTAAAGTACTCAAAAAAAAAAAAATGACAATGCTTTTATGAATCAAACGTCATTGTTTAAATGGTTTTTATATCATTAATTTACGAATTTGTTACTTAGCTCGCGCTAATTTACAAATTTGCCTCAAACGCATTTTGCAGCTAACGTTAACTGAATTAAAACATTAACTAAAAAAAACCTAGCTGTCGTGGGCGATCGAACCGGGAACCTTTAGATTGAAAAGCAGACATGTTACCGACTACACTATCACAACTTCATAATGAGTGATAATTCGAATCGTTCTTATTAATTACACGAAACTTTTTTTAAACAAATGTTAATTAAAATTATAACTTATAACCATATACGTGAAAATTTATGGTCTGCTCGAAGATGATGTTTGAGTGACCCGGTATTCTTGTAGGCAATGCCCAGGAACTCATAAGAGAAAAAAAATGAAAACTATGTATGGAGCAGTCGATTGGTTATATTAAAAAAGTTTAAAATCGATAAACTTCAATCGAATTCAATCGATTTCAATTCGTGATTTTCAGCAGGGTGAAGCTAATTCTTTAAGCTATGTAACGGACGGAGTCGGAAAGCGAAAAAGAGTAGACGCGGGCTTGAACCGCGGACCCCGAGATTAACAAGCGGGAGCTCTAACCACTGAGCTAACGTCTACGATGCAAGCGCATGCTATGCATCGTAGTACAGCTCTGCGGACTCTTATCGCTGACTCGTCTTCGCTGCTAGCGTTGCAGACGTGTGCGTCTGTGACACCACCCCCCTTTGATAATTTTATGAAAATAATTTAAATTAAAAACATTACAATAAAAATTATTGTTTTGATTATTAAAATCGAATAACTATTTTAACAGTTAATTTTCAATAAGCGCATTGGGAGAGATTTATGGTTGTAAACATGTATGATCATTCAAATCGATTCAAATTCATTCACGAAACTACGATTAAAAACGTTACAATAAGAATTATTCTTTTCATGATTAAAATCGATTAACGTATTTTAAGAATTAATTGTCAATAAACTTATTGAGATCAATTCATGGTTGAAAACATGAATAACCATTCAAATCGATTCAAATGTATTTACGAAACTAAAATTAAAAACGTTACAATAAAAATTACACTCTTGATTATTAAAATCGAGTCAATAGATTTTAAGAAATCTATTGAGAGATAATTTTCGCTCAAAATAATACAAAGAATAAAATTACATACCTTAAATTGTGGTAAAGATGAAATTATAAAAAACTTCATGTATCGGCAATTGGCAGCCATTTTCAACTTTTTAAATTTAAGAGATAAATAAATTATGAAAGCAGCAACAGAGTATTCATACAATTTACATTTGAAAGTGCCTTTATCATTTTTTTAATAGGGCTTATAATTTGTTATAAAAATTACTTTTTCAGATATTTATTTTTTTTACAATACGTTCCCTGATCAAAATATCTAGCCAAATATCAATATAGATTATCTGCGTAAATATTCATGTGAAATCCATGTCAATCCATGTAGATATACACGTAAATAATCCACATAGACTTTCAGCCACATATTTACATCAGGACTATTTAATATTTTGATTCATATTAGAATCTCTTATCATTAAAACAATTTAATTTTAATAATTGACCAATAAAATATTTTTTAAGTATATATTATTTATACTTTATAGAGTTAATTTGATTCTACTATAAAT
>JAZHPH010000401.1:23345-53441 GCA_037356405.1 Nasonia oneida | reverse complement strand
GTCATTTCAATGCGAACTCCCTTACGGGTCACATTGAGATGATCAGGTTCTTCTTGTCCACTCGTCTCCCCTTTCACGTAGTGGCTGTAACTGAGACCTGGCTGAGTGACAAGATACTATTAATCCCTTCACTGGATGATTACACTTTGTACAGACGGGACAGAAACAGGAACGGTGGAGGTGTGGCCCTTTACATTCATCATTCTCTGACTGCTAGCGTTATCTCGTCATCTGATGGCGAATGGTCGGGCAAGCCGGGTAAGCCAGAGTATCTTTTCTGTAAAATCACATCTAAGGGAATATCGCCCATCTTCGTGGGAGTTGTGTATCGCCCTCCTCACTCACCCTTTATCCAGGGATCTAACTTCATCGAACAACTAACAATGCATATGCACAACTACTCCACGAAGGTCATCATGGGAGATTTCAATGCTGATCAGCTTTCCACATCTGAAGACGCAAATTTCATCAGGGCTTTCATTAATGAGAACTCCCTTATTTCTGTACCATATGGTGCAACCCATCACAGACAGGACTCTGACACCTGGCTTGACCTATGCTTGATTGATGAGCAGGATCGCCTGCTCTCACACTGGAAGTCTGACACTCCTTTCATAAACGGACATGACCTGATCACGGCCACACTCGACGTACAGATTCCACGCCACGTACCTACTACATACTCTTACAGAAACTACAAAGGAATCTGTGCTGAGAAGCTAAGGGACTTCCTTAGCGCATGTGACTGGGCATCCTTCGCTACGCCATCACTTGACGAATGCATCATCACTCTTAACACCAACATCTCGAACGCCATAAATCATCTCGCTCCATTAAAGACCGTGACACCTGGACGTAAACGTCACCCGTGGTTTACCGCGGCTCTTTGTGACCTTTTAACTGAAAGGAACAGACTCTACCGACGTTTTCGCAGAAGTCGTTTACCGTGAGACCTATACTTTTATAGAATCGTGCGGGACGACGCTCATAAACGGATTGAGGAGGCCAGGCTGAATTATTACTATTCACGCCTGTCCTCCTTGACCGACGTTGCAGAGATCTGGAGAGAGCTTGGGAATCTTGGCATTACCACCTCTAAATCTCCTTCATCAGCTCGGTTCTCTCCGGATGCTCTCAACGAACACTTTAGCTCCATCTCAAATGACCCTCAAGCTCCATCTGTTGAGGAGTATCTGTGAACCCTGGAGAGTCTGGACCTCCCTGAACACTTCATCTTCAGGGAAATCACAGAATCGGACATGTCGGCTGCAGTAACACACTTTAACACCCAGGCCAGAGGAAGTGATGGCATCCCACAGATTGTAGTTTCTAAAGCACTGCCAATACTCGCTCCCTTACTTTGTCAAATTTTCAACCTGTCTCTGAGCGAGGCACGCTTCCCCTCCGCCTGGAAATCATCGCTCGTAAGAGCACTAAATAAAGTCAACTCTCCAACAACCGTAACTGACTACCGTCCGATCTCTCTACTCTGTTTCCTGTCCAAGGCGCTGGAGTGGCTGGTGCACAAGCAAATTTCTGAATATCTTGAAACAAGGCTTTACCTTGACAACTTCCAAACTGGCTTGATTAGGCTGACTGATGATGTTAGGCTTGGGATGGACAGGAAGAAAGTCACTCTGCTACTTCTATTTGACTTCAGCAAGGCGATTGATACAGTGTGTCACGTCAGGCTGCTCGGCAAGCTATCCTCTTTCGGCTTCTCCAAGCAGGTCATCCGCTGGCTTGCATCTTACCTTTCCGGAAGAGAACAGGCCGTCATTGGTGACAACAACGAACTCTCAACATTCCTATCACTAAACACCGGTGTCCCACAGGGGTCAGTTTTGGGCCCCTTGTTGTTCGCGTTGTACATCAATGACATTGGCTTCTGCCTTGACTCAGATGTATCCCATCTAATCTACGCGGATGACTTGCAAATCTACTGCCAATGCCCCCTTGAGGAGCTCGACTCCTGTTCTGTCAGGATGAGTGCTAACTCCGAGAGGATAATGGGCTGGGCAGCACTAAATAGGCTTAGGCTGAATGTCAGTAAGACTAAGGCAATCGTCCTGGGTTCCGCCTACTATATAAATGCTCTTCCCTCTATTGCCAACACCTATATAAATATAGGGTGAGCCCAGGTCGACTACGAATCATCTGTACGCAATCTGGGGTTGGTGCTTGATTCCAAACTATCATGTAAAGAGCACGTCACACAAATTTGCAAACGTGCTCACTCTTTAATGTATCGTCTCTACTTTTTTCGGAAGAGCACTAATTTCAGATTGCGCCAACACTTAGTGCAAGCACTCCTGTTTCCCATCATCGACTACTGTTCACTGGCTTACTGTAACCTGACGCAGGATCTCGACCTGAAGCTCCAGAGGCTTGTCAACACGGGGATCCGTTATATCTACGGTGTAAGGAGGGGCGAGCACATCTCTCCTTATAGGCGTGAGTTGCAATGGCTTACCACCGCCGGACGTAGGAAATACTTTATGGCATGTTTTCTTAGAAAAATCTTTAACACCTCAGTACCTTCTTACTTATTAGCCTATTTTGATTTCCACGTCGCGCTCAGGCCTGTGAGGGGTGAGGTGACCCCCCTGGACATCCCGCCCTTCAAGACGGAGACGTTGAGGAACTCATTTTTCATCAGCGCTTCCTATCTCTGGAACAGCCTTCCATCTCACCTACGTAACACCCTGTCCATATCACACTTTAAACAGGTGGCTAAAGATCACTTCCTCAATTTGGAAAATACACAAACATGACGCAAACGTTTCATCTCATGAACACACTTTCATCTCATCTCACTTAATTCCATTACTCACTTTCACACTTACACCCTGACACAACAATTATTATCTTTATTTCATCAAACTACTATAATGTATATGTATAACATAATGTACAAAAATAAAACCAATCTAAATCTAAATCTAAAAAAATCTAAATCTCTCTCTCTCTCTCTCTCTCTCTCTCTCTATGCGTGTGTGTCTTTTTATGTGCCCTAGGCAGAGCAAGCTATGCACAACTGGCCCTCTGAAACCGAATCCCCATAGGTACTATTTACACCGTTTACTAGCCTTTTTTGGCTTCTCCATTAAAGTTTAACATTTTCATACGTCCCCCATCTACCAAGGTGATAAGGAGTTCAGGATCAAAATCGCTTTCTTTATTCTGTATCGTCCTGATATCTGCTTTCTGCAGCATCGTCCAGTCGTCTACTTCGAGCAGCATCGATCGGTCATCCTCTGGACAGACTTAACCTTGACACCTACGTTTTTCTGCATCGGGTGAAGGAGTCTGGGCTTAACTCAGTTACCTACGTTCCTCAACATCGGTCTAAGGAGCACTTAGAGGTACTTAACCCTACCTACTACGTTCTTCTGCATCGGTCAGGGGAGTGAGAAATTAATTCAGTGATCTAAGTTCCTCTGCATCAGTCCGAGGAGCGTTTCGTACCTACTACCTAGTAGCCATCGTCTAGCAACTGTTTAACTCAGTTGTTTTGCCTTGTGCTTTCCTTCTATTCTCTCTGTAATTTCTAACCTTCTTAAAAATCCGTAGTTGTTTAGTGCGCACCAACCATCCTTCGACGCTAGCATAGCTGTCATCATTGACTTAGGGGTCAATGATGACAGCTATACCTCTAGTCTGAAGGTTGCACTCGAGCTCTTCGCGTTCTATTTCGTATTACGAACGGTCACAGAAGACATACTCCTAATCTTCGTTTGCTTCAAACATACTGGGCAATTTGGATTGTCCTTTATCTTTAAGCGGTGTAGGTAGGCTTGAAAGCATCCATGTCCGCTCAAAAACTGCGTAAGTAGTAATTTACTCTCCCGTGTCGTCTCTTGGTTCAGCCAACGATACGTGGTATGAGGCGGTGCGTCCATCGTACCTTTCCACTGGAGTCCCACTGAAGTCTTTTCTACTCAGCAAGGGTTTGTTTTTTCGCGGATTTTTTGTTGACAGCTTTCGTGCATAGGACTTCACCAACATCGCGTCCTCCTATATTGGGGCACCGTATAACATAGTTACACTAGCTTGGAGTATCCTGTGACCCTGCGTTGGTCCATCCACATTTGGCATTTGTCGTGATAGTGCACCACCGACTTTTGCTGCCTTATTGCTTACCCTCTCGAGATACTGTTTAAACGTTAGTCTAGTGTCCATGGTATGCCCCAGGTACTTAATGGTCGGCTAAGAGCCTATTTCGTGTCCGTCTACTGTCAGTGTTATTGTCTGCATTTTCTTCCTACTATATACAAGGATAGCCTCCGTTTTATGGCTAACAAGCTCATGTCCAGTCTGCTTTAGCCAATCGTGGATTATACTACTGCCTCGTTAGCGATTTCCGTCACCTCTTCCTTTTGCTTTGCTACTACTAATACTGCAATGTCATATGCAAATCCTGCAACCGCTGCCTCTTCAAGTAGCTCTAGCCTAAGTACTCTATCATACATGATGTTTCACAATAATAAGCCAGGCACTGACCCTTGTGGCACCCCTTTGGTTACTTTATAGGTTTTTGTGCCGTTCTTTGTGTCATACAAAAGGGTTTTGTCTTTCAGGTAGTCAGACATAATCCTTCTTAGTATTAAAATTTTAAAAAATACGGCTTTACTTTTGTTCCCCATATGTCAAACAAATTAAACAGTATTATTAAATTAGGTAAAGATAGACTGGATAAATGGTGCGAAACCAATGTTGTATATGAGATAGCATGTAATGATTGTAATGCCACTTATGTGGGCCAAACCAAGAGAAGTTTAAGAATGAGAATTGACGAACATAAAAAAACTCCGTTAGACAAAATATTACCAATCCCGACTCATATAAACGATTTTTCTCATAGTTTTGATTTTGATAATGTTAAAATTTTAGACAAAGAATGCAATAATTTCAAAAGATTAATTTCCGAAAATTTATTTATTAATATCAACAAAAATAACATTAATAAACAAGATGACTTTAACACTATTAGTAGACAATACAATAAATTAAATAAATATTTTAAAAAATCAGAACCGGTTACTGTTTGAATATTCACTTTTGTATACTCTCTATGTTTGTGTATAGCTCCTATAGATATGCGTACATGTATGCTTGAATAAGTGAGCTCGGGTAACATCGGGCTTCTCCGCCGCGCAGACTCTGTACATACTTGTGTTTCTTATGCGACAGCCGACTGATAACATGTATGACGAGTGAGACTTATTCGTCTCCTGTGCAATATTTTTGTTTATTTATTTAATATGGTATGACTAGTTTTTTATTGTTTTGTTAAGCAACTGACTTCCAAGTGTATTTTATTTTATATTATATTATGTACATTATTTTATTTTCTGTTAATAAAGGCTTGAAGAGGTCCCCACCAGGGACGAAACGTTGCCGGTTATTTTTATATAATTGAGAAAAGTTTATTCACAACCAGGGTTATCCTCCCACTTTTGCCTATTTTAAATTTTAATACTGTTAATATGGAGAGGAAAAATAATACTTATAATCCTTCTTATATATGCGGGTACTTTTTTTTCGTAGTGCCTCGCGTATCTTGCTCCAGCTAGTTGAGTTTAACGCATTTTTAACATCCAGTGTAACAATAGCACAGTACTTTTTAGCTCCTTCTTTCCATCTCTTCCCTTCAATTGCAGTTCTAGCAGCGTCGACTTCAAGTCGGTATCAGAAGTGGAGCGTTTTTTCCTAAAACCGTATTGATATTCCGCTAGTTCACCTGGTTCTTTAATGACTTTGTCCATTCTAACGCCGATTATTCTCTCTTAAATCTTGCCTGGGGTGTCCAGAACGGAATATGTTTTTTTTTTATTTGATATAACTTTATTCAACGCTTGCGAAGTCTTTTTCATTGCATTATTTTCTTATAAAATTCAAATATTCATTTTTTAATAACCTTCGATTTTTTTGTCTCACACCTACCAGACATTTTGTGACAGCCAATGTTTTTGTAGTTTCCAACAAATCATATTATTAAATTTAAATTCTAATTTTTGTATTTAAAAACATGACAAGCAATTTCAAACACATAACAATTAAAATTCAATTTTTGTTCATCTTTCAATAATTTAGGCTTGTATTTTAAATAATTTTAAATATATGTAACTTAAATATGGAGCTTCCGTATATAAACATCAGACTGGTCCAATGGTTCGAATAACTGCTATGAGTGAAAGACTTTATCCTGAAATTAGAAAACCTTCGTTTAATAAAGTTAAAAGTTCTTGTAACTTTAAATAAAAATTATGATTAAAACTTGACTCTAAAATTTATGTTGTGTCCTTTATTCTTTAAAACCTTCACAAATATCTACAAATTATAATAATTATAATAATAAAAAATCAATTTTTTATTTTCTGATAATTTAAGTTAATTTGGTTGTCTGAAAGGTCTATAGTATTGGCAAAATGTATTCTATAAGTGGTTTATTCTGTTTTAGAGTACTACTAAACATATTCAAAAATCTTAGCACAATTCCTTTTCTAAAACCTGTTAACCCTTCTTTGGAGTAAAAGCATTAATATGTAAGTTACTCTTTATTAGCAAATGATACAAAAGTAAAGAAACGGAGTGCGTTACGTTTACGCTTATCACTGCTAGGCACTGTACGAAATTATTGTTTTTCTCGTGGTGGCCGCAGGCCAATTGCATGCGACACAGACCATACAAATAAGTTCAGAGACAGAATCAAAAATTGACTTTATTTTTCAAAGTTTAAACAAAAACATAATATAATAAATAGAACTTATACTTTTGCCAATATTAATTTCTGTAAACTTTATTCTTTTAAATAAAGTACATACTAGTTCATAGGATATAAACATTTGTAGCATTCTAAGCTGTGATTTTGATATCTATACTTCAAAAATGTAATGAAGTGGCGTATTTTATTCTTTTTTTACATCATATAGATTTAAGGTAATGAAAATTCTAATTTTTGCATTATTATTTTTTTTTAGTTTACTTAAAGAAGCAGAGCCCGTTGCTTTAGATCTTGATAGCGACCGCCAAGCAATAAATACTTCAAAAGGGACAATGGCATTTGTAACAAGTAATCGCATAAGAAACAAGGATTCAGTAAGTTCGGAAGAACGTCAACTCTTAGGTCGATATGGGATTTGGCTTCTTGTAGGGCTTTGTACACCAGATGATGAAATACCGGTTGAAATACTTGGAAGGCTGCTATCAATGTTATTTCATTGGTTTTTTATTACTGCCTATTCATTCGATGGTACTAAAAAAAGTCTTATACACCTTATTTTTTCTGTTGGTAATTTAAATTTTACTTCTATTAATTAGATTAGATTAATACGCATTTTTTTAACATCATATTTCCCTACTGATAATTTTTATCGTCTTGCCAATTTAATGGAATCTAATGACTTTATTGATCCATTCAAGTAAAACATGGTATAATGCTTAATACTAGTCATGCGTTCACACTTTTTACTGCACCTCTGGCACAATCGTTTTTTGACATACATACTAGACATTAAAAAATATAACCTACTGGCTTGATAAGGTACCGAAACGTTGCCAAAAAGAGAAAGACGAGTATTATTTTGATTGAACCCTTGGTTTGGCTCTCACGTTTGAATTTTCCACTTAATTGCTAAAGCATGCAGAGTTCAAGATAAAATTCCAATGTTTGATCAGCCTTGAAACGCTTTACCCCGACCGCGACGAACGCCGTTGTTGCACGGCGAAATTCTGCTGCGTTACAGTATATATGCGGTTATAAGGACAAAATGCTGTGTATATCTTGTTTTTATTGTGCAGTATATTTCAATTAACGTTCTTTCAAAGTTTTATTATTTTTCATGCAACTTCATATTATTGATTGTAAAAAATAACTGTCATTTAAAATATACCTATTTTTAAGTAAACATCTTTGCACTTTCTTTAAGTTTACTCTATACATACACAATATATTGTTTATTGCTAATCGTGATATACGAACATTTTATTATTTCTTCTTTCTACACTTCTTAAATTTTCAGATTGTAAAATGCACCGATAAGTTTCTCCCAAGTAAATAAAGATGTCAAATCTTTACTTTTTGATAAATGGTATAATTCAATAGCTTTATCAAAAGGTAGCATACATATTCTGTACAAACGATAGTAATTCGGCCACATTAATATCTCCACAACACGATGAGTTGTAGCCCATAATTCTGGAAACGACGACGACGACGACAACATTTGATACAGAAGTCGTCGGTGGGTTTTTATTTTTCTATTTACTCATCAGGAAGTATATATACGCAATATTTAGGTGTAAAAATTAGTTTCGAAAATACACCAATTACTTGATTTTCTATATTCTACTACAATAACACGCAGAGAGAAATAGTGAAAAGTGCATATTGCTTTCTCCTAGAGAAAGCTTTGTAATAGTAAAATTTTGAGTTTTGTCAAAACTTCTAGAAAATAGTTTTTTGTGTGTTAGAAGTTCATATCAAGTGTTTTTATAAAATGCCCGTATGGATGTGTGTATGGATGTGTGTGTGTGTGTGTATGTATACCGTAATATTTATGGAACTACTTTGTCAATATCAATGAAATTTGACATGCATATCTATTTTTGGATTCTGAATTCAGGAAAAACAGTTATTTTTTATTTTCTCAACTATTTTTTAATTTTTTAAAAGCACTATTCTGCGTTTTTTTCAATCATCCCATTGTTACAAACAATTCAGCTAAAATGAATTTAAAAGAGAATAAAATTATCTACTTCTTCTCGTTTGGTCCTCGGAATCGACTGCTTTGTTCGGCAGATAAAATGAAAAAAGTGATTTTATTTTAAATTCATATCTCTGAAACTAAACATCATAATCTTACGAAAAAAATCATGTCGATTGGTCATATGTCAAACTATATCCCAATAAAATTTTAAGTGATTTAAACACTTATTTTTTCAATAATAAATCGAAAACTGAAAAAAATAAAAAAGTTTTTTTTTGTGCCTTGATTACAGACGTAAACAGGCCTTATTGCACTTGAGATTTTGGGAAAATGAAGATATTTTATATATTTTTACTAAGTTCATTGTGCAGCTTTCAAACCTTACTGGTTCTTTAAATATCAAAGTTTCAATATTTTTTTTTTAATTTTTTGATTACTTATATCTCTAAAACGATGTAGTCAAATGCTTCAAAATTTTACTTGGTGATTTACCATAAAAAAAGCTATCTGCTGCTAAAATTTTAAACGGTTTCGTCGAGCAGTAAAGAGCTAAATGTAAAAACCGATTTTTCTCAAAACTTTTGCTTCCTCTAATGGGGATGTGGTTGCACGTCGTTAAAGTCCCTTCCTATGAATTCGTGGCATACTGATAATATATATTCTGTGAAAAAAATTGACGTCAGCTTTCGCATTCTAGAATAAAAAAACAGAGGGAGGTCTGCAAACTTTTGAACAATGACCCAACCAAAACTTATATATTAAATTATGTATCAGAAAACACCTCATACATTAGCAAGTAGATTATACTGTATATTAAAACAATATTTTATTTATTAGACCTATAAATCTAGTTGGAGAAAGCTACGTGCCAATGAATTGGCAGTGGTTTTTCATTACAAAGTCAACATAACTATGTCGAACGAAGCGGAACCTTCTAATGCATTGATTGCTGCTATAACGAAGCGTTGACGGATGCTCTGAGGATTGCTATTCCATAAGATACCGCTTCTGTTATAAAAGTGCCTAAATCTACTTCTCAAGCTTGACCCAAAGTGCTTCCGTTTAAATATCAAGAATATCATTCGTCCGACGAAACAGTCGACAATTATTTCAAGAGATTCAAGTGGGCATTGCAACTGAATGAAATTTCGGAAAAAGAATACGGTAATTTCGCTCAAGTACATATGGGTGCAGAACTTGATAATGCTCTGAAAATTCTTGTTGCTCCTGATACACCAGAAAGTCGTACGTATCAACAAATTTGCACTGTTTTAATTGCACATTTTGACGTCGAGAAAAATAAATATGCAGAAAGTATTAAGTACCGACAAATTGTGCAGCTACAAAATGAATTCATTGCTAATTTCTCACTACGATTAAAGCAAAGAGCTACGTTCTGCGAATACGACATATTTCTCGACAGGATGCTGATTAAGCAGTTTCTACATGGTCTCACTGATCGTGATATGCTTGACGAAATAATTACCAAAAAACCTACTACATTCAAGGACGCTTACGAAATAGCACATACATTGGAGTCAACTCGTCAAACAGCGGATGAGGTCACCTCTACTTCTAATCATGGCAAACAACAATGCCAGTACGCTTGTTATGGATGCGGAGAACGTCACAAACGCAGTGAGTGTCCATTTCGTACTTCTGAGTGTCATAAATGCAAAAAACGTGGGCACATAGCCAAAGTTTGCAGAGCTTCATCTTCGCTTTCTACTTCTTAAATACAAAGTTCTGAAGAGCCTGCACAATAAATAGACACGTTGAACTGTTTCAACGCAGTCAAAGAAATCCACGCTATTGATTCTTGTGGTAAGAAAATGCTTCAAGTACTCATTGAATGCCACAAATTAAATATGGAATTAAATTCTGGTGCGCTATATGGTTTCAATGCACTTCGTAACCTCAAACCTAATTTTCAATTACTGCCAACTTCTAAGAAATTTATGAGTTACTCGCAACATCCCCTCAACTGTATTGGTACTTGCTCTGTTAATGTCTTATTTGGTTCTACATCTCGACAACTTCCGGTCTACGTTATTGAAGGCTCTTAATATTCATTATTTGGTCGTGAATAGATCGCACAATTCAGTCACAAAATTGATTGGACCAAACTCTTTTCTCGAATCAATGTTAATGCGCTTTCTACTTTACCATCTACATTAACTCGTGATCAACAAGCCCAGCTTGATTAACTTTTGACAAGGTACGCTACTGACACAGCTAAAAAACTTACTGGACCACCAGTTAAGGTACATTTCAAACTTGGAACTTTGCCTGTTTTTGCTCGTGTTCAAGATATAGCATATGCGTTACGTGACAAATATTCTAAAGCAGTTGACGCTAAACTTGCGTCTGGATTTTACAAAAAAGTCGATTTTTCCGAGTGGGCTTCGCCTACACACGTCGTTATTAAAAGAAATGGTGATATTCGTATAACCGGCAATTATAAACCTACGTTGATTCTCGTATAATAATAGATGAATGTCCTATTTCAAAATCTAGTGTAGTACATTTCCAACAAAGTATAAGGAGCCAAAATTTAGGTCCATCTTAATATTACAGATGCTTATACTCGTCTTTTTGCTGACGACAAGTCCAGCTATGCTTTAACGCTCAAAACTCCTACACATGGGTTGATTCGTCCTACACGAGCTGTTTACGGCGCAGATCACGTTTCTGCAGTTTGGCAACCTTGATTAAAAGAAATCTTACAAGGTTTGAAAAATGTTGAAATTTTTTCGACGGAAGCGTGTTTGATCCGTCTTGTTGCTAATGGTGTTCGTCTCAATCGACGTAAATGTATTTTTTCTACAGATTTTGTAGAATTTCTACGTCATAAACTAGATGTACAAGGTATTCATAAATCTGATTCTCACATTAGGGCAATTTGTGATGCCCCTAAACCTTCTATACCTCAAGAATTAGTATTGTTTATTGGTGAGGCTACGTACTACGATTAATTCATTCCTGATTTAGCTAAAAAAGCTCGACCACTTCGAGATATGCTTCTCACATCATCTCTTCAATGGTCGCTAACTGCTAATAGAGCATACGAAGAGCTCAAAAATATTCTCATTTTTCCTCAAGTCTTAATGTCATACGACCCACCATAGCAAAGTGGGACTCGGAGCTGTTTTATCACATAAACTTAGCAACGAATTCGAAAGGCTAATTGCTTATGCAAGCCGTACATTAACTGCTACTAAACAACGCTATCCTCAAATCGACAACAAGGAAGCTTTAGCTATCATATGGGCTTAACAAAAATTTTTCAATTATTTATACGCTCGTCATTTCACACTGTTATACACAAGCCTTGACACAGATTTTTTATCCTGAAAAAACTTCCTATTCTTTGTATCAGTCGAATGGCTAATTATGCTGATTACTTGGCTCATTTCAACTACGATATTAAGTTCAAGCCAACTAAAACTAATGCGAATGCAGATTATTGCTCACGTGCTCTACTTCTGAGTCTTCTCAAGGTCTATCTTCAAATTGCTCGATTTTTGAAAATTGAGTTGTGATTTTGTCGTCTCCTCGTCAAGCAATTTTAAACGACATTCATTCGGCGCATTTAGGCATTGTCAAAATGAAAGATTTGGCACGATCTTTTGTTTACTGGCCAGGAATTGATGCAAATATTAAAGTTATCGCTAAATCTTGTGCTAAGTGTGCTAAGCATGCTCATGCTCCTCCTAAATTCAACACACATCATTGGGAATATCCTTAAGGCCCATGGGAACGTATAGACTACGCTGGATCAGTAGTTTTACATCTGTATTTACAATTGAAGGCAATAGTGACTTGATCTTAGTTTTCATAGCATTAACATCAGCTACTGTTTTCTCACTGATTTCCTTGGTATACACAAAACTGATCGGCCGGCAATGCCTAGTCTCCAGTGTAGTAGGACTGTGAAGTTGGCTTTCTAAACCTAAAAGTGGTAGGACCGTGAAGTTGACTGCACAAGCTAATATGTGTAATACATTTGGGTATCGCTTTCCCACAGATTTATATAAGTAATACAGTTGGGTATCGCTTTTCCACAGATTTCTATAAGTTGCGCAGAGTTAATGTGTTTACATTGTCTGCTTGAATTTAAGGTTATGTTTTTGAACAGCTGCTGCACTGTCGCTGCACAAACTTTCTGAGTGTTCGGGGTCACTGATGACGGGGGCCAGGAAGTTGATTTCGTGACTTTTTGTGCATACATGCAAATATCGTTTCGCGGTAGCTGGTCACGTTCGATGTCTAGGTGCGAACGGTCTTCGATTGCGAGGCTGTCGATATTTATTGCGCGCTATAGATTTTTGTATCCACGTATCAATACCGGCCATAAATGCGGTCTAGGGTGACCGATAATGGAGTCAGTGCGCGTGTACTTTTTGGTGCAAAAATGTTCAAATGAGTTATGTTTACTGTCTAGGAACATGCGGTCGACAATAACGTGATCGAGGTAGTGCGTTCCATAGCTTCATGTCTAAGTGTAAAAACTGATTTTACACATCAAAAGCTATGGAGCACATCAATAAGACCCTGTCATCGGCGACCTCATGCACCTGGATACCATGCACGAGAGATTCGATCGATATTCCCGTAATAAAAATTTCAGTGTGCACTACCCGAACCCCATCATCATATATTTTATTTTTAGAACAAAATGAAGGTATATACTTCAATAAGTTCTCTTTAAAAAATGAAATCTCTAAAAAAAAATTAACCAAAGTAAAAAGGTTAGGCGCGTTTGATGTTTTGCGTATCATCATGAATGTCAATAATTATTTACTGTGAAAATACAGTTTTAAAACAACTGAAATCAATTAAAACAAGTCAAGTTTACAATCATATTATTTAATTTATAATACGACTAACAAAAAATCATTATGTTTAATTAAGGGCTTAGTCAAATGATTGGCAATTTAAACTTGAATAATATATTAATCATTTACAAACAACTCTTAAGATACTTACTACGTAACTTGCCATGCCCCTTACATTTTGTTCATGGTGTTGTCTAATTGTAAGTGTAACTTTCCGCATATTTCAGTTGTGTACATGTAAAAGTATGTACCATGAACAAAATGCAAGGGGCATAGCAAGTTACGTAGTAAGTATCTTGAGAGTTGTTTGTAATTGATCAATATAGAATTTTCCCCCTCAATTACTCCCTTAGTCATACTTCTTTAGTAAAGATCCTCTCAATTATTATTTTTAAACTTATATTAAGTAGCAGTTTTATAAACGTTACTATTAACTTATAAATACTATACATACATAGCGAATGCGTGACAAAGCACTCGCGCGTTCGATAATGTATCATATATACATACTCCATTATCCGATCGTCTACGCTTAAGTGGGACATATTTGTTTTTATAGATGGTATAATTTTAATAAACGCTATAGTCATAATTGTCGTGGGTTTATTTTTGTTTTTGCATCCCGCTCCCACATCTGTTTTTGTGAACATACTGTAGCTGCAGTCTCATTGAGCCGTCGAGTCGAGACAAGTGCACTACAATGTGTGACAAAAAAAAAAACAAACAGAAAGCGACTAATTCAGCGCAATGGTCCACAAATTGCAGCAGGAGCGTCGCTTTCCAGCAACATTGAGGCGAGCTCAACTAAAAACTGCTCCATGTTTTCCGTTCGGGTATGCTCGGTATCAAGCTATTACACTAAATAGCGCGCGCGAGATCGTTTTGCAGTATATGGGCCACATTGAAAAATCCGCGTGTCATGCAGACCCGTGCATTTGTTGCATTCTCCAAATACTTTTAAAAATGCAGCAGGTACCGAAAACTGCGTATCTGCTGCTGCTACTTCTATGGACAGTTGCCAGATGCGATGCGGCGTTTTCGATCCTGTTTAACACAAAGAACGGAGCGGTGTACCATGTGCCGATTATTCTGGAGAACCGACTAGAGACGCTGATCACGATGTCTAACACTGCGATCCTATATCCCTTGCGATCTTATTTTATTATACAAAAATTTCGCTGTCGCCGCCGCCACCGATTTATAAATTTTGTCTCTCAATTAATGTCCTTCAATTAATGCTCCTCTATTATTATATCTATTATTATCCTTGATTACTACTACTAGATTACTCGATTCAGCATGTAGAAAGCAATAATGAATGATAGCGCCTACTGAGAAAATCATTGCTCTGCCTTTGTGCTATTTTTCAACTTTGTAGATAATTCGATTCGCAATTCTTTTGTTGAAAATTTATAACCAAGAAAAATTGTTTATCGAAGTGTAAAAGCTTTTACAAAGCACAACACAAGCTTTTTCTTGGCCGCTTTTAAAGAGTTCATTGAACTTATGGCGTGGGTAGTGTTTTTGCGGGGATACATTGTGGAAGAGGAACAAGTAAGTGTATGTATAATTCTAATATTATATCAAGTCCCATATTTTTTATCGATGTAGATTGTAAGTGACTTTGACTCAGACTTTGATGACGATGAATTCGTTTCTGAGGGTGAGGCTGAGAAAGAAGAGGTGCTAGACGCCAATGGATTTCCTTCTCATGGGATTCCCGGCTCTAGCGTGTACGTCAATGGTCGGTGTTAAATATGCCGTCAGCCTCCGATGGTCTTACATAAGAGTGCAATATTCTTCTCATAAGTAGACGGCAGCAAGGTCTAACTCGGGAGACAAGATATAATAGATGTACGTGTTTATTTTTTGTATAAAAAAATCAAAAAGACTATATGGTTGTTGTTCAATCGTTTTATAAGGTAACCTATGTAACTTATTGCTTGTCAAATGCAAATAATTTTTTGTTTAAAACCTTTCGTTGCATCTTTATTCCATTTAGACGCTCCTAACGCGCAATCTTTCTTTCTCGCGCTCGCGCAAGTGTATATACATATACTGGTGAACCAGTTCGAAATCTTCAAGCATTGCGCCTTTTTCCACCCATAAGTGCACTTTTCGACTTTTATAAATCTTTACATTAATAAATACGTTGGACTTTTATACATAACAATGTTCGTATAGCAATATTTTTTTATATAGTTAAACATTTTTTTATATATTGTAATATCCAAGCAATAACAATGAAATGTTTGAAAATACTCTTAAAGTTTTCATATTTCTTATTGAACATTAAACACTAAAATTTACAAATGGTGGTTGGCGCGCGAAGCAAGCAGAGGGGGTACCCCCCTAGTACAATTGAAATTCATAATGCGATAACCCAGCCAAACAATTATTATTTATAATTAGGCCATCTATGTGTATATTTAGAACTAATGATGTCAATGACTAAGTTAAAAAATGACTAGTTTATATAAGAATTTATTTATTTATTATTCTTAATTTAAATATTTGTAGACATTGGCGATAACTGGACCACATAACCGTGTTTATTTTTATAATATTTTAAAGATTGATTATAATACATAATTTTATATTTTTGGATTACAGAGTATTAATAAATCAAATATAATTTATCATGTAAACAAATTAAATTAATTGAAAAAGATTTCCAAATATGCTATGTTTTTTGTATATATTTTTGTATTAGTGTTCCGTTTTCATCGTTACTTTTTATCTTCTGATAAATCCTCACCATGCTTGCAAATAGACTTCTTACACAAAAATAATATGTATAATTCCGCGATCCACCTCGCCCCTAACGTCGCTCAGTTATATATATCTAATGACTCATATATATGGGTCATTTTTTTTAAACCGACCACCCCCCTCTGTCCAAAAATCAGAGGCTCGAAATGATTCCTGCCCGGGCTTAAAATTTAGCTTATTGTATATAGTTTCCATTACTAAGTGGCCTTTTTGCAAAATTCAAAATGGTGGACCGGTGCAGCTCCGACAGTACACGAATATGACTACGGAATAGCAGTTATATGTCCTTAAAACTTGCAGGGGCAGAGAAAAAATTAATAACAAAACTTATTCGCATATATTTTTTTCCCGCTGAACACGAATCCACCCTTAGTTTTGGCCTCTGGGGCCACCACTTGAGTCGGGAAATCTACTTTGGCTGGCGATGCACTTCTCGGCGAGGAAGACGGCCATCTGGAGTGGTTCCCGCTCTCGGTAAAGGTATACGGGGTATCTCGACGTCTCGTTCATCTAGTAGTCGAGGTATCGGGGCTACGGCGCTTCGACGATCCTCGGGAGTTCTCCGTCAGCGGTTCAGCCCATTTCACCAAGCGGTCACGGCTTCGGCTGGTCGATCGAGTAGCTTGTGGGCCATCATTTGCTTAGCTTCGGCATCTTGATCTATCGGAGCGTGGTGCGACTTCATGGGTCCCCTCGACTTCGGGAGTCTCCCGTGGTCTATCGGACTGGCTGCGTCTTCGGCCTCTGGGGTACTCCTGGTTCTCAGCGTGTTTGTCTCGGCAGCGTGGGCAGGTATTCAGGTCCTCACCGAAGCGGCCACAATTGAGGCAGATCCTCCCCTGACTAGGCTTCGGGCACTGGAAGATGGTGTCGCCCCTCCTCCAACAGTTGAAGCAACAATAGGGTGGAGGATCAAGCTCTGGGTCCGTCGGTATGGGCTTAAGCTCACTGTAGCGCAAACTGGAGAGCTTAACATTAAGCTGCGAGCCACTGCGCCTCTCTGTCTTTGGTACCGGTGTCGGCTCGACTCGATGGCGATCACCTCGGCGGGTATCTTGAGCACTAGCTCCTTCTGACTGTAATTTAAGATCCCACTCCATGGGTTCTTGGTTACGGGTTCTCTCAACTGGCAGAAAATTCTGGCGGAGGCGTCCTGGGAGGTTATACTCTCGGAAGGGCACCTCTGGCAATTGGCTAGAGTCCTCTACCCCATCAGGACCACGGCGAAGAGTAAGTGCAGGAGAAGGTCGTTGCGACAGATTCCCCGTACCGTTAGTAGACTCTGCGGCCTGAATAGGAGAATTTTCTCTCTTCTCCTCTCCTACAACTCGACGTAGTTCGTCCACGGCCTCTTGACTCTCTCGCTCCTCGATGCTCTCCAAGCGATCCCAGACTGAGACCCTCATTGATGGCGTCACGGTTTGGTTCAGCTGCAATATCTTGGGCTTCGCGCCCAGACTCGGGGTGGCGCCCGTCTTCAGATCGTCTCGGGGGCGCTGAGGATCCGTCAGCACTAGCGAGAAAGCGTCCACCTCTGCCAAGTCGGACTCCTCCGCTGGCTTCCCTTTCGAAGAGGAGGCTTGCTCCGACAGTTCGCCTCTAGCTTCATCGTCCAAGTCGGCCAGCAGTAAGCTCTCTCTCCTCCTCTTCTCTCTTCCGGCGGCGATCTGCGGCTTGAGCTAAGAGCCTCCGCCTCAGAATCCCATCATCTTCCTCTGGGCTCTCGCTAGGGCGATCACGCTTGTGTCGTGACGTTCACTGCAGGGGCACGAAGTCGGCTGGTACGACAGTAAAATCCGGCGAAATGAAGCCGACATCGGCAACGTGTCTCTGCCTAGACACAGCACGTCAAGCACGGGTTGGTCAAAACATCTTCAGAGAGCTACGGCAAATTAAAAGTAAGTACAAAACCAACACGGTATACTAGGACAACACAATTTTTACTTCACCACCAATACAAACCACATATATTGTCGGTACAACGGGTACGTTCCTCTGCATGCTGTATTCCACTATCTGACACGTGTACTTTCGCAATTTTCTGACTCTTACTCTCCCCAGCTTCCAAGATATACACGGTAGGGAATTTCTGTTCAGTAATTCGACAGGGTCCTTCGAATTTGGGTGCTAATTTGGCAGAGAAACTTTCAGCGGAATTTGATAGATAATGAGTTCTTCTCAAAACAAGATCTCCGGATGCGAAACTGGCTAGTCGACGCACAGTGGGACCAAATCCAAAAAAATGAACAAAAGTCTTGCTTGAAGTGTGCTTGCTCTTAAAATAACTTCAAAAGCTGTAATTACTTATAAAAGTATTCGTTTTGATTAGGTTTTGACAAGGAGTTGCTACAAAGGTATAAAGTTATCCTAGCTGTTGTTTCTTCAGGATACACTATTAATACCAGAGCATTTAAAGAGTACACCGAAGAGACAGCAAGACGATATGTAGCTTTGTATAGCTGGTACTATATGCCTCCATCAATGCATGTGGTTTTATTACATGGCCACGCAATAATGACTGAGTTATTATTGCCCATGGGTATGCTTTCAGAAGAGGCGCAAGAGAGCAATCACAAGAATATAAAAAAATTCAGAGATAGGTTTTCGAGAAAAACGTCAAGGTATGTATTGTACACGGACAGAAATAGTTAACTAAATTTCACAAGTTCGGCAAATTTTACTATAATTTGAAGTAATTCAGTCAGACTGAATAAAAAACAAGATAATACTGTTACGTTGTACGATGTATGCTTACTATTAGTAATATTTCTTTATGGTTTGAACAATTCGATATGGCCTAAATTAAATAAAAACTGCTGAATCTCAATCTTCCAATGCGTCAGTGTCGCTTATGAGTTGAGTTCGCAAAATGTAAAATAATCACTTTTGTAATACGATTTCGATTTACCTTGCGAATCAGCGAAATGATAAATCAGCAATTCGTGACGTTGTAAGCGAGCGCTACTTTTTATGTATACATTTTCCGTAATTTTAAGTTTGTAAATATTGCAAAAATTACACTACGAACGAAGGTTTTAAAAGGCCTTATATGCACTCAAACGAGCAGTTTTCCGTCGTTAGTCACGAGCTCAGTATCGCGCCGGTCCGACAATCGGTGACAATTATTTTAAAACTTAAAGCCGCCTAGCCGCAATTTTATATTTCTTACAAAGTCTAAATATACAGATTTTATAAACTACAAGTCTTAGTTCTTTTAAACTAAGTGAGTATATTATTTTACATTGAAACGAGATTTATTATTTACTTCCACTTCTAAAAATTATTTGAATAAACGATCGGTTTACCGTAACAGAGATCTTGTGAGTCATATTCATTTACGAGAAAATCCAAACTATGCAGTACGAGTCCACAGCTGCAATCTACTCAACTAGTACACGGTTCAACGTAAAGGTAAGTTTCTCATTTATTTTACTAATAGTGAGAGTGTTAGGCGCGAATTAACAATTTCTTACAGCCTCGCCACTACACATATCATTACGTTCCTATCTATTCAATTTAGGATAGTCAGGACGTTCCAACAATTGGTTCCGATACTGAATAAATACAGGAATATTAAAAAAAAAAAAAATCTCGAGTGAACCGAGGCAATATAGTAGCGTAAATATAACCGCATTGAACAAAATAAAATCGTAATAAACAGACGTAAAGTATTCCGAGTAAAAATAACATTACAAGAAGTATAAAGTATAGCTCGGGTGACACAGATAAAGATAAGAAAACAAGCGTAATACATGACACGGATAAAAGAAACAGAACAAGCGTAATACATGTGTCATGTTTATACACGGCTTCGGATCAAATTTCAGTAGCAAAAACGCGGAAGTAGAGCAAAACGTAAACAAACACTAAATAGGCCAATTTAAAAATTCAATGGGTTTTAGCAAAACAATCAGAATATACTTTTAATAGCGTAATGAAAATTTCAAATGAGCAATAAAGCAACAACAGATGGTAAAACTGATAACAGATGGTAAAACAGAGAATGTAAGAATTACTAGACAACAAGTTCAACAAAAAATCCAAATTTAAAAAACAGCCTAATAACAGGACCACTCGAAGAACAGGCTTTTAAGAAGAGCTTGAAGATACAAAGGACACCTCCAAAGACTCAAAATAAAAGCAACAACACACTACAAAATACAGGAACCATACCAAAAGTACCAGTAGCAACAAAAACTAATAACGAAAAGAAATTACAAAAGGAAGTTGATAGTCTAGCCAAGGAAAATATACCGGAAAGCCCTAAAAAGCAACAATTGGAAAGCTGGGACGATAGCAGCATTCCAAGTAAACGAAGAAGTTTAACGTTTCAAACAGACTTATCATGGTTCCAAGCAAATGATTCAATTTTAAATAAGATATTCGAACTCGAAAAAGACGAGCGATATTCGGATATAGGGGGATTTCAAGCGGAACAAAGTCTGGTCATAGGAACTCCAAAAGACCCACAATATAATGTATTAGAGAGCGATAGGTCTTCGACAAGCTTTTCGTTTAATACAAGTGTAAATGAACATAAAAACCTAATAGATCTTGATCAACTACCAGACAAGAACATTTTTACCACACAAAAAAGCGTAGAAAATAAATACAACATAAACAACACTGAAAATAAAACGGATCAGAACTTAAATCGAACTTACGATAACAGAGAAAATCAAGAAAGAGAGAACAGCATAAACATGGCCCCTCCAACGGAAGCAGCAAGGCCATTGAATCTAAATCTGAAAGATATCGCAAACTACGTACCAGAATACGATGGAAAAAATATGACAGCAGCGGACTACATAAAAAAATTAAAACAGGTCAGAAATCTTATAGATACTATAGATGAAGGAAATCTGACAAACCTCCTAAAAGTAAGAATGAAAGGAGAAGCAGAAGAAGCATTGTGCGGCAACGAGATAAAAAACATAGATGAATTAATAAATGCAGTTAGAACGTTATATCCAATCGACGACGATATTCACGAACTTATTTTTAAGATGCGTAGAGTAATACAAGGAGAAAGTGAAACTGTGTTCCAATATACAAATAGATTACGTAAAATAGTACTAAAAATAAAAGAACTGAAAAAACGAGAAGGAGTATCAGCAGATGAACTAACAAGATTTGATAGAGAATTGAACGCAGAAGCAGCGAAGAAGTATAAAAAAGGTCTTAAATCAGAAATAAAATATGAGTTAGGGGCAGAAAACACCGTAGAAGACATTTCAAAGGTAGAAATAGAAATTGAAACCGACATAAGGAAAAGAAAAGAGATAAGCAGAGGCACCGTGACCACTGCGTACGAGGATTATGAACGAAGAATAGAGCAACCACAGAAAGTGCTGACATGCCAAATATGTAGAGACTTCCAGCACGAGGCTCTTTTTTGTCGTGCAGCAGCATGTGTATACTGTAAAGGAGCGGATCATTTTTCTGATAATTGCATGAATGTCAAGAATAAAATTAAGTTAATCTGTAAATTTTGCAGCCAACCAGGACACTCGATTAGCGCATGCCGATTCAACAAGAAACAGAATAATCATTGCCAATATAGCCAAGAAATGGGACACGATGTGGTACAATGTCCTTACATAAGAGATTATGAAATATGCTGGAAATCTAAAGAAACAGGACATAACCCAAATATATGTTCAAATACAATGATCAATAATATAGATAAATGTGAATATTGTGACCTTATGGGGCATACAGTACAGAATTGTCCAGATGTAATGTGCAAAAAGTGCAATAAGAAAGGTCATACAATAAAATATTGTAAAGTAGGCGAAAGCAGGTCACCATTCAGAATTTGTACAATTTGTGAAACAGTGGGACATGAAGAAGTAGAGTGTGAACAAGCAAAAATCCTTGTTGCAGAATATAAAGCTAAACAACGGTTTAAATGCCAGATGTGTGAAGAAACAGGCCATACAGCGAAATTTTGTAATAAATTTAAAAACAAACGCACCAAACCAACAATAATAATAACAACAGGAGTCTTCAGCGGAAATATTGCAAATACTGCAAAATGACAGGTCATGTAGTCAGCGAATGCAAGAAATTAAAGGCTTTAGAAGATCGAGGAAAATCTAGTCAATCATTTTGCGAGTAGTCAGTACTGCGACAAGTCGGGACATAAAATAGATAATTGTGAAAAGATTAAAATGCTAGAAAGAGAGCAAGAGAAATTCTGCAGAATATGCAAAAACACAAACCATACTGCAGAAAGATGCTTTAGAAACAAAAATAAGCAGGAAAACTGAAACGCTCTTCCTGGACGGAACGCCTAGGAAGGGATGACAAGAATACAGCATTCCCACTACAAATAACTAACAATGAAATTATTAATCATACGCAAGATATAGCAAATATAGACAAAAAGATCAACAGTAAAGTAGACAGTATATTGCAAACATATGTTTTGAAATTTGAAAATTTATTACAATATATAGAAGTAGAAGATCGACAATCGAAGAAAATAAATCGATTATTGGTAGATAGTGGTGCACAACTAAACATTATCAAAAAATAAAATATATCACTAAATCAAATAAATAACGATGAACAAATATTAATATCAGGAATAACAGAAAACGCTATACTTACTCTTCAATCAATAAAATTACCAATAAATGGAAAATATTTTGATTTTCATGTAGCACCGGAGACATTTGCCATTCCCTATGACGGAATTATTCGAATAAAGGTTTTATTACGACAAAAATTAAGATTAGATAAGGGATATTTAGAAATAAATAATATAAAAATTGAATTAAAATCAACAATGCATATCAATCAAATAAATACTAGCATCGTAGCTGAAGAAAGTGAAAAAGAGGCAAGTACTCAAGAAACTAAAGAAGAAAATATTACAGTACAAGATTTAGAAAAAGTACTAGATATAGTAGAGAAAAATTCAAGATAACATAAAATTCAAAATAACGGGATTTCAGAAAACAAGAGCGACTCAGAATACCCAGATGACTCACCAGATTTCTTGAAAGAAGCACAGCCGAGTAACTGGAGTAATGTAAAACTTATAAAGTTTATCGATTATTCAAAATCAAACATTCAACAGTTCATAGGAAACATTGATGAAACTCTTGAAAGTACAGAAAAAGAAGAAATCGAGGAGTATTCCATACAAAATTTCCCGACATTCGTAAAAATACTCAAAGATAATGTAGAGTTTGAAGGAGATGAAAAATATCTACGTCATACAAATGAAATAAATTTTCTTACGTTTGATATCGAAGATATGCCAGATACGTTCATGGGAATTTCAGGACTACCACTGCCAAAGGAGGAAGAAACCTTCCATTATGGTTCTATATATTTAACGTCACAAAGTGCACGGAATTTTGAAGAGGTAGAAAATTTAAGTAAAAAAGAGAGAAAAAATTTATTATTAAACACGATAAATCTAAATCATTTATCTAAGAAAAAAAGGAAATTTATTGAAGATTTGATATATAATGAGGATATATGCTGGATAGATGGAGATAAATTAGGAACATGTAACGTCGAACAGCATGAGATAAATTTAATGGACGAAATTCCAGTTTATGTGAAACAGTTTCCATTACCATATACCTTGAAACAAATAGCTATCAGTGAAACAAAAAAATTAATAATAAATGAATTGGTTAGATCTTCAACGAGTGCATTCAACGCTCCAGCGTGGGTTGTACCGAAAAAAGGTTTAACAAAGGACGGACAAAAGAAATGGAGATTAGTAATTGATTATCGAAAACTAAATGCTAAAACAATACCAGATCCATATCTATTGCCGAATTTAACGGAGATATTCGATTCTATGGGAAAAAACAAATACTTTACAACGATCGATATGGTATCAGGGTTTCATCAAATAAAAATGAAAGAAGCAGATATACATAAAACAGAATTTAGTATACACCCATTAGGACGTTTTGAATTTAAAGTATTACCATTTGGATTAATTAATTCGCCAAAAGTATTTCAAAGAGTGCTAACAAAGGTACTAGGAGAATTGTTAGAGAAAGAATTTTGCTATGTTTATATAGATGATATAATTATAGTATCAAATACAGTAGAAGAGCATAATGAAAGATTTAATCTAATAGCACACAAATTAAGAGAAGCCGGACTTAAATTGGAAATGAGTAAATGTAAATTTTTCCAGAAAGAAGTGGAATTTTTAGGTCATATTATTAGCGAGCAAGGAGTAAAAACAGATCCAAAGAAAATTGAAGCTATATCAAAATTTCCAACTCCACGAAATGTTAAAAATGTTCGAGATTTTCTAGGATTGTCAGGCTATTATAGAGGATTTATAAACAATTTTTCGGAGATAGCTAAACCAATTATACAAATACTACAAAAACAAACAAAATTTGCTTGGAATAAAGAGCAACAACAAGCATTCGAGAAATTGAAAGAAGCTTTATGTTCAGCGCCAATATTACAATTTCCTGATATGACTAAACCATTTATAATAACTACAGGTGCATCTAATTATGCACTTGGATGCGTATTATCGCAAGGGGAGATCAGCGAAGACAGACCAATTGCGTTTGCGTCAAGAGTATTGAAAGCAGCTGAAAAAAATTATCATACTTATGAACATGAGGCACTTGCAATGATGTTCGCAGTAAAAACATTCCGAAATTATATTTATGGTAATAAGTTTAAAATAATTTCTGATCATAAACCGTTATTGGCATTTAAATCAGCAGATAAAAATAACAGAGTTCAAAAATGGAGGTTAAAATTATTAGATTACGATTACGAAATCATTTACAAACCGGGTAAAATTAATACAAACGCTGACGCACTATCGAGAAATCCAGTAGCATATATGCAAATAAATGTAATTACGAGAGCTCAAAAAGCGAAAGAATTAAAAGCGCTGGAAACTAACGAAATACCAACTAACGATATGAAAATTCAAAAATTAAATGAGGAAAGAATTGAATTAAAAAAGAAGATTTTTAACAAGAAAAAGAGAAGCAAAACTAAGATAGAAAAAAAATAAAACTAAGATTGAAGAGTCCAGAAAAGCAAAAACATGTGAGGAAACAATAATAAATACGAAAACAGATAAAAACATCGTTTATACAAAAAAATCTATACAATTTAGGAAAGATAATATTGCGCATTTCATAAATAAACAGGGCAAAGCTTTAGATAAAAAATTAGATAGGTTAATAAATAGCAAAAGTATTAAGTTTAATAAACGTTTAAATATAAATGAAATCGAAATTATTAGTTTAAATTCAAAAAAATGATTTATACTATTCATTGATACAGGCCAATCTGTAATCAGAGTTAAAGAAAATATATTACAGAGCTTTGAACTTCTAAAAAATATTATGATACGTCAAAAATTAAAAACTTTTAGCATTTCTAAAGATTTAAAAATAAATAATATTAACTGGCTGGAGGTAGAAGAAATCTTAGTTGAAGTTTTTCAAAATTCTGATATTAAAGTAGTAACTTGTCTAAACTATATAAAATACATAGAATTAAAAGACAGAGACAAGAGATTTGACCTAAATCATTCAAGCGCGATAGGAGGACACTCAGGAGTGAACAGAACATTTAATCGTATATGAAGTAAATATTTTTGGGAAAATTTAAAATCAGATATTGAACATAAAATCAAAAATTGTGAAGATTGTCAAAGAAATAAACTAAAAAGAGTAAAAACAAGACAACCAATGGTAATAACAGATGCTCCGATCAAAACTTTTGAAAAAATAGCCATGGATATAGTAGGTCCACTAAATATAACTAAAAACCAAAATAAGTATATTCTTACTATACAAGATCAATTATCAAAATTTTTAATTGCAGTACCTTTACAAGATTAAACGGCAGAAACAATTGCAGATGCATTTATAAAAAAATTCATATGCATTTTCAGTTCACCAAAAGTTGTTCTTACAGTCAGAGGTGCAAATTTTACAAGTAAAATACTAAAAGCTGTAGCACGAAGATTTAAATTTTCAAAAATAGAAATAACAGCTTTCTCACCTCAATCGAATGGCTCACTAGAAAGAGCTCATCACCCATTGTGCGAATATCTGAAAAACTTTTCTACGAAAAAGATTGAGTGGGATAGTTTGTTAGAATTAGCACAATTTAATTAATTATAATATGAGTGTACATAGCTCTCATAGATTTACGCCGTATGAACTGGTTTTCGCTTATCCACCGAGATTACCTTCAAGCGAAACTTTAAAATCATCAGAACAACTTCCAACCTTCAATAATTATTTATCGAATTTAATTACAAATATGAAAGATATTGCTAGTCTTGCACGTGAAAATCTAATATTAGCAAAAGAAAAATCAAAAAAATATTATGATCGCTTTACAAATCCAGTTAAATTTAACAAAGGTGATCAAGTCTGGCTCATAAAAGAACCAAAACCAGGAAAATTAGAGAAAAATCAAAACCTGGGACCTTTTGAAATTTTAGACGTCACTGAGAATAGCAATGTCATAATAAATAAAAATGGAAAGCCAAATACAGTTCATGCAAATAAATTAATCATGTATAAAAAAGAAAACTAACGTTCTTTTCTGTTTTAGGAAACCCTGAACCATGATCTTCAAAATAATTTTATTGATGACAAGTTTTAAAATTAACGAAGCAATCATTGGCTATGACTGCAGCATAACAACGACAAATATAACAACATTCTCTTTGATGGACTTTGGGGAATGTGACTTTCACAATACACCCGTGAATTCAACAAGCGTCAACATCGAGCTGATACAGGTCGCACAATTTCGAGAAGTCACGATAATTCAATGCAGAATAGAAATTCATCGAACAGTATCAAGTTGCGGAATTTTCGGTCATCTTATTTGTTTTTTTTTTTTTAAGTGAAATTTCGAACTTGAAAGTTCATCTATTTTGTGCCAACCCCATCCATTGCGCGCCCTCCCTCCCGATTTCAGTTAAGTCCGTTTTTACGTTGTCCCCCCACCTGCGCCTAGGTCTACCTAGAGGTCGTGGTGTGCTTGGCTTTCCTTTCATTATACGCGCTGCCGTGCGATCGTCTCCCATTCTTGCCACGTGCCCTGCCCATCTTAGTCTACGCGATTTAATTATTCTGTTTATATTCGGTGACGAGTATAAATTGTGTAGCTCGTCATTGTGCAGTTTCCTCCACTCCCCGGTTTCTTCATTTTTCTTTGGCCCATATATTTTCCGCAGAACCTTATTTTCGAACACCGTAAAACGGTTTTCTTCCGCTTTAGTTAGCGCCCAGGTTTCGCACCCGTACAAAATTACAGGCATTATTATAGTCCTATATATCCTTACTTTTACATTTCTAGACAGCAGTTTTGATTATAGTAATCTATTCACGGCGTAGAAGCAGGCATTACCCGAATGAAGTCTCTTGTTAATCTCGGCTTTAATTTCGTTTCGATCATTTATGGTTGTGCCTAAATGTCTGAATTCGCTAACCTTTTCGAAAGTATAATTTTCGACTCTAAGATCACCCTCACCTTCGCAAATGCCCAGTTTGTCCATGATCATATATTTCGTTTTCGATTCACTCACCTCTAGCCCCGTGTCCCCAGCCGCATTTATGAGAATTTCCGCATTTCTCGCTACCACTGCACCGTTATCCCCCAGTATGTCCAAGTCATCCGCATATCCCAGAATTTGTGTTTTTCCGTTAAGGGTTGCACCTAGCCCGCTAGTCTGCATTTTTCTAACAATATATTCTAGCGTTAAGTTAAAGAGTACCGTAGAAAGACCGTCACCTTGTTTCAAACCGTCGCGTATCATGAATGATTCGGATACGTTACCGCCTACTCGGACCTTTCCCGTGCTTCCGTTCAGACATATTTGAATTAATTTCACGAGTTTTTTTGGTACTCCGAGGAGCACAAGGATTTGATACATTTTGCTTCGTTTGATAGAGTCGTACGCTTTTTTAAAGTCTATAAATAGTTGGTGTATTGTTTCGCAATGTTCCCATTTTTTCTCTAACAACTGTCTTATAGTAAACATTTGATCGCTCGTCGACCTGTTACGCCGGAATCCACACTGATACTCTCCTATTATATCTTCCGCGATGGGCGTGAGTCTGGCCTGTTTTACGTTTGATAGAACTTTGTAGCAGGTAGCTAAAAGTTAGATTCCCCGGTAGTTATTTCAATCTGTCTTATCTCCCTCTTTGAAAATCGGTATGATGATGGATTCTTTCCAGTTTTCCGGTATCGTTTCATTTTTCCAAATAGCACATACTAGTTCAAAAATTCTGAATGTAAGCGCGGTGCCCCCATTTTTAAGTAGTTCAGCTGGTATAGAATCGTTTCCCGCGGCCTTATTGTTTTTTAGTTTTTTGATCGCGGCTTCTACTTCTTTGTAGGTCGGTTCTTCCATATGGAGTTCAGCAGTGTGGATTTCATCTCCCGTTTCCTCGCAGTTTTCTTGTACGTTTAGTAACTTATCAAAATATCCTTTCCACAGCTTTAGCAGTTCATTTTCGCTTGTAACGAGATTCCCGCCCTCATCTTTCATTAATTGCGATCTACTCTGGAAACCCTTCCTAATAGCGTTGATTCCTTTGTACATCTCGCGCGGGTTATTTTCCTTACTGTTAGTTTCTATTTTTCTAATCTCGCTCTTTTGGTACTCGCGCTTTTTGTTTCTGAAAATCACACCCACTTGCTTTCTTATTTCGTGGTACTCTTCTACGGTCCTATCGTTTCCATTGTGAACGCTGTCTACTTTAGCCTTTTTGCGCCTTTCAAACCAGAGTTCGCACTCTTCGTCAAACCATGGTTTGTTCTTTGGCTTTTTCTTTTTACCTAGCACTTTGTTTGCGGCCCACGTACTACAAAATAACAGAAGAATGGATACCAAAAAAACTTTTTTCAAAAGTGAAAACCTTGGCAAGAAAAAGACTAATAAACGTAGTGAAATCTCTAAATATTAAAATGTCAAGTAAATGTTTTTTGCTATACGCATTAAGATATCATTTTTTGGGAAAACTAATTTTAACTTTAATTTTATATCTTAATGCGTATAGCAAAAAACATTTACTTGACATTTTAATATTTAGAGATTTCACTACGTTTATTAGTCTTTTTCTTGCCAAGGTTTTCACTTTTGAAAAAAGTTTTTTTGGTATCCATTCTTCTGTTATTTTGTAGTACGTGGGCCGCAAACAAAGTGCTAGGTAAAAAGAAAAAGCCAAAGAACAAACCATGGTTTGACGAAGAGTGCGAACTCTGGTTTGAAAGGCGCAAAAAGGCTAAAGTAGACAGCGTTCACAATGGAAACGATAGGACCGTAGAAGAGTACCACGAAATAAGAAAGCAAGTGGGTGTGATTTTCAGAAACAAAAAGCGCGAGTACCAAAAGAGCGAGATTAGAAAAATAGAAACTAACAGTAAGGAAAATAACCCGCGCGAGATGTACAAAGGAATCAACGCTATTAGGAAGGGTTTCCAGAGTAGATCGCAATTAATGAAAGATGAGGGCGGGAATCTCGTTACAAGCGAAAATGAACTGCTAAAGCTGTGGAAAGGATATTTTGATAAGTTACTAAACGTACAAGAAAACTGCGAGGAAACGGGAGATGAAATCCACACTGCTGAACTCCATATGGAAGAACCGACCTACAAAGAAGTAGAAGCCGCGATCAAAAAACTAAAAAACAATAAGGCCGCGGGAAACGATTCTATACCAGCTGAACTACTTAAATATGGGGGCACCGCGCTTACATTCAGAATTTTTGAACTAGTATGTGCTA
>JAZHPH010000401.1:0-19264 GCA_037356405.1 Nasonia oneida | reverse complement strand
CAATTATCCTATTGCAATAACTTGGCCCCCCAGGTGTTACGTCGTACGACGTATGCTTACTATTAGTGATATTTCTTTATGATTTGAACAATTCGATATGGCCTAAATTAAATAAAAACTGCTGAATCTCAATCTTCCAATGCGTCAGTGTCGCTTATGAGTTGAGTTCGCAAAATGCAAAATAATCACTTTTGTAATACGATTTCGATTTACCTTGCGAATCAGCGAAATGATAAATCATCATTTCGTGACGTTGTAAGCGAGCGCTACTTTTTAAGTATAATGTCACAGACGCACACGTCTGCAACGCGAGCAGCGAAGACGAGTCAGCGATAAGAGTCCGCCGAGCCGTACTACGATGCATAGCGTCCGAATGCATCGTAGACGTTAGCTCAGTGGTTAGAGCTCCCGCTTGTTAATCTCGGGGTCCGCGGTTCAAGCCCGCGTCTACTCTTTTTCGCTTTCCGACTCCGTCCGTTACACTTGGCATTTTCCCTAATTTTATGTTTGTATACAAATATTGCAAAAATTACACTACGAACGAGCATTTAAAAGGCCTTATACGCTCAAACGAGCAGTTTTTCGTCGTTAGTCACGAGCTCCGTATCGCGCTGGTCCGACAATCGGTGACAATTATTTTTAAACTTAAAGCCGCCTAGCCACATTTTTATATTTCTTATTTACTATTTACAAGATTTATTATTATAACAAGATTTATTATTTACTTCCACTTCTAAAAATTATTTGAATAAACGATCGGTTTACCGTAACAGAGATCTTATTCATTTACGAGAAAATCCAAACTACCCAGTACGAGTCTACAGCTGCAATCTACTCAACTAGTACACGGTTCAACGTAAAGGTAAGTTTCTCATTTATTTTACTAATAGTGAGAGTGTTAAGCGCGAATTAACAATTTCTTACAGCCTCGCCACTACACATATAATTACGTTCCTATCTATTCAATTTAGGATAGTCAGGAGGTAACAACTATATTTAAAAAAAAAACCTGGTAAATTTTCCAACATAAACAGTAAATCTTACAAGATAATATGGCAATTTAAAAAAATTTCAGTGGTAAGCTTAAGAAACTAATAAAATTTACGTAACAGTGTAGTAAAATTTATAAAATATTACATTCAATTCAGAGGCCTGAATGCTGAGTAATATTGCAGTAGTTAAGAGCTTTGCTTCTCATTCCAGGAACGTCAATTCAATTCTCCGTTATAGGACAGCATTTTATTTTTGGTTTAATTTAATTAAATAACAATTTTCGATATACAAATTTAAATAATTTCTAAAATCCTTTAATTTCTAAATTCCTTAAACATTAAAAGTCAGGCATACAGTTTTCAACAATTAAAAATTTTCTTATAGAAATTTCTATAACATCTTGTAAAAATAACATTCCGTATAGTATGTGAATAATAGATTAATATAAAATGTCGTAAGAATTCCTATGCAATATAGTAGAATTTAATGGTTCTTTTTTACACGACGCGTAATTAGTATCCGAGCGAGCGAGAGTGTTTAGCGCCGTGTAAAACTGGACCATTTAAGTCACGGGTATCGTATGAAATTTTATAGCTCAGACTGCTAAAGTTTGCAAGTCACGCCTATTCGTTTATCACACTCGCTAAGCTCGTGCGCTAACCTCACGGTGCAAGTATGGACTACCTTAGTCACAGATAGATGTGACAAAAGCGGATATTAGCCACACTGTGTCATAAAATCGGGGAGCGTGGGGTAAGAGGGTTTAAGCATTTTTTCCTTATTAATTTTCTTACTGCTACTTATTTACATTTGTGTGTGTGTATATATATATATATATATATATATATATATATATATATATATATATTTCATTTATTTATTCGCTTTTTTATTTTATTATTTGTTTGTTTGTACGAATTTTTTATATATTTATACTTTATTGACATTGTCCTGTTATTTACCTATATTTAACATAATTTAAATAAATTATGTATGTTTTCGAATTCATTTAATTTTTATTTTTGAATTTATTTATATAAAAAGGCCATTTCCTTGGTAATCTATATTTCAGAAAACATATGATACCATATGAAAGAGATCGCGACTTGAAAATTTTTAGATTGTATTTCTTTTGTACATATATTATTGTAATGGGAAAGTATTTACGCTAAAAATAGAGTAAATATTGTAGAAATAAAAAATGAATATCATGTTAACAATTATAAAAAGCAGTAAAGAAAGTAAAAAGAAAATATTGTTTTGACGTAATATCATTCAAGCCACAACTACGTGTTATGATATAAAAACACCTATTTAAAAATAATTCTTCTTTGTAAATGGCTTAGCTATTAATGCATATGATTTAATGTATGTGTAAATATTTGTTCCCGTTTCGATATTAACAATATTATAATAATTTCTTCTTGTAACTATTGTAATCAGCATTTTGCAAGTATTTTCGGATCAACAAATTTTTTTACCAATATTTAGTACAGGAAAAATTGACCAAACATAATCATTCATTGTTTTCAAATTATTTAACTACTCAATTGGAAAAATCAAGGCATCGTAAAAAAACGACAAAAAACCTCAAATTTTCAATTTAAGGTACACATTGCTCAAAGAAGATGTTTTAGTCAAAAGTTATCAGCAATTTTCAATTTTTGAAGGTTTACAAAAAGTTGTTAAAATTTATACGTTTTTTTTCGCTTAGCCGTTTTTTTATTAGAAACGGTATCATCGTGAGGGACTTTGTAATGCCCTACACACGATCCATCATGTAATTAAAATAAAAATAAAAACAAATCAAAAAGCATTCGTCTCCCTATTCTTATCTATCACTACGAAGTCAGCAGTGAACTCGAAGATTGCGTAACAGCGCCATGAGCCAGCAAGCGGCGGTAGCAGCAGGAAGAGAAAGAGAAGCGGCGAGCGCAGCGGCGCAAGAGAAGGAGAAGCGGCGGCGGCGGCGTAGCGCGCGCTCATATTAAATTATTTATATGAATGGGTTTTGTATATAGGTGTGAATGTCTGTGTGAATGTGTGAATGCGATAGTATTTTCGGCGGCACGATCCCCGCTCGCTCCAAGGCCTATAAAAGGACCCTCACGGCCAGTATGAGCTCACTAGCTAAAGCACAACTTAAGCGCCTAGTCCCTGCTCTTGAGCAACTTATGCCTTGAGCAGGTAAAAGACTTACAACATTTTCGAATATTTCTACATTTATAAAATTTCAAGTTAGGCACGATATCGCAAATTAAAGCGTATCAGTCCTACACTTTTTCATAAATTCAAAGACTGGTCAAATACTTATAAAAATTTCAAAATAGAGCAGATATCGCAAATTTAAGCGTATCTATCTAAAAACCTATTTGTAAAAATCAAAGGGGATTTACATATTCAATTTTTGTAATACTTAGAATATATATGGGGGTCCCCTCCTGCCACCACTACAGGACCGACGCGCCGACTGGCGGACCACCACGCCGTGGCGAGCGCGAGGCGAGCTTGAGCTCTGATTAGTACCGGCCTAGCCGCCGATCGAGACAGACCTTTCGGTCTTTTGTTAACACTTTAATATAACTTATCGTTGATTTAGTAGCAAGTGTTCAATCATTGACTCTACCCTGGTCTATCCCCTTTCCTGCTGTAACTCTTATCAGAGTGTAGATATTAGGGCTCTTATAGTCTCTAAAGTGGTGACCCCGTCTTAGAATTCGCAATCCGCGAGTCATCGCGCGGCGCCATTTCGCAAAGCCTCGACTGCGAGCTCGCTCTCTTCGGAGCTCGCCTCGGCTTTCTGATCGGCGGCCAGCAGCCTTTCGCTCACTCGAGCTTTTAGTTCCGTCGGCGCATCAAACCGCCGACACAAACTCTTGTCACGCGCCGGCCCTTTACAGCCGCGCGACGACAATTTTATCAATATCGTTCGACATCACCACGTCTCGCGCCGGCCATTTTACAGCCGCGCGACGACGCTTTTACCATTTCCGACATCTTTCACGCCTCGCGTCGGCCATTTACAGCCGCGCGACGACGTTTTTATTTCTCTCGTCGCTTTCTTCGCGACACATCAACGCCTCGCGTCGGCTTCGTCGCTATGAGTGATAGAGTCTAACAATGGGTCTCTTTTAAATCGGTTTAGTCGACCGTATTCTACACCCCACTCTGGAAATTTATTAGGGAACTCTTCTACTTCCTTGAATCGTCGAAGGAACCAAGTGTCAGAGATTTTCACCACGGCTGCCAATTCCAGTTCAAGCATTCTTGACAATGCATCTGGCACTTAATGGTTCGCTCCATTACGATGAATGATGTCGAAGTCCCATTATCGAACTTTCAGTGCCGATCTGGCCAGTCTTTCACTGGGTTCTTTTAATGAACTGTTACGCACTGTAATCTGTGATGACCGTGAAGTGATATCCTTCAAAGTATGGCCTTAACTTCTTTATGGCCCACACCAGTGCTAGACACACCTTCTCCGTAGTAGTGTAGTTCTTCTTGGCGGCTGTTAAAACACGGCTAACATAGACAATTGGATGTTCACCGTCATCGAACTCTTGAGTCAACACGGCTCCTATTGCGTAATTGCTGGCGTCACATTGAATACAGAACGGATTGTTAAAATCCGGTCTGACAAGAACTGGCGCTACTGTTGAGGCTTTCTTGAGTTTTTCGAACGCGTCTTGTTGTTCGTCTCCCCAAGTCCATTGTTGGTTTTTACGTAGGAGTTTAACCGGTGGGATTTTGATATCTCTAAACCATTTTCGATGAACCCGGGCAATTCAATACCGGTGCTACTTTGTCTGGATCGGTCCTCAGTCCGTCTCTATCCAAGATGAAACCTAAATACTTGATCTGACTCACGCAAAACTGGCATTTCTTGGGATTGATCGTCAATCTGGCTGAAATCAATTTTTGGCAATCACTATATCATCTAGGTAGCCGAAGATTCGTGGGGCGTCTTCGGGGCCGAACAGAGTATCTACCCGACGTTGTAGAGTCATAGGAGCGTTGATAAGGCCGAACGGTATTCTGGTGAATTGCCACAACCTATATCCTAGCACAGCAAAGGCGGTATATTTCTTACTACTTTCCTCCATTTTTACTTGAAAATAGGCTTGACGTAGATCTATTTTACTCAGATATTTGGCGCATCTTAGTCTGTCGAGGATTGGGTCCATTTGAGGTACTGGGTACCCATTTTTCTTAGTAAATTTATTTACGTCTGTAAAGTCTACACACAATCTCTCTTCATCCGTGTCTTGCTTTGGCACCATCACTACTTTGCTGACGAAATCACTGGCCGATCTCTCAATAATACCTAGTTTTTCTAATTTTCTGGCTCCCTTCTAAATCGATTCTATCTTCTTAAGTGATCTCCGACGGAACGTCTGTCTTACTGGCGTGTCAAAAGTTAGACGGATGTGGTGCTTGGTGAGATCTGTAAAACCTAATGCGTCCGGCGAGTATACAGGCAGGGTTCCGTCGACTATCTCTTCTATCTGTCTTATTTCATCTTCATCCAGCTCTGTTATTCCGGCATATTCAGCAAAGACCTTACCTTTTCCTGACGGGTCTTGATCATTAAACCTATGCCATACTCCACCGTTTGCTCTCCACGAACCCCTGTGATCCGGGTCTATTTTAATAAAGAATCCCTACCGAACACCACGTCGTGCCCAATCTCTTTAACTGCGGAGGCTGTAATGGTTGCATCGATGCCTTCCAGTTCAATGTTGATCTGTAAATCTCATTACGGGTGATAATTCGCCAGTATTCGCCTGGATAGAAGCTTTAGCGGCTGTCAATCTGCCTTCGAACTTCTCGGCTACTCTCGGACCTACTAAGGTAATCACGGCGCCAGGATCGAAAAGTGGTCTCTCTCTTCTCTCTCTCTCTCTCTCTCTCTCTCTCTCTCTCTCTCTTCTGTTGTGTCAGCAAGATAGTTGTCGTACGTTTGTAAGTGTTTTCGTGGTGGAAAGCTTGACGGTGTGCGTGCACATCGGCCAAAGACTAATTCGTGCAGTGAGTGTCCTGTCCCAATTATCGTTGTCTTTGATATACATTTTAATGTACTTTTTGAGTGTATGATGCATTCGTTCGATTCCACCGTTCGACTGGGGATAGTACGCGGTCGTTGAGTACTTATTCACTATGAATATACGTGCGAATTCTTCCTTAACTCGGTTCATGAAGTGTGCTCCCTGATCGAAGATAAGGGTTACGGGTGAGCCGTAAAAGCAAATTAGTTTTTCTGTAAGACTGGCACTAATATGCAAAATTTTGTAAAGTTATCTTAGATGGTTAATATGTATTGTTTTCCTTTTTGCTTCGGAGCATTGGTCCGCAGAAATCAATTAATATTTTGTCAAATGGGTGAGATGGGGTATCCATGATGAGCATTGGCAGTTTTGTTTTTACCGGCACTAGTTTCTTTTCTTGGCACCCTGCGCATCCTCGAACGGACTGTCTATCGTCTGCTTGCATGTTTCGCCAATAGTATTCGCTGGCTATTCTGTTTTGTTCGTTCCCTTATGACCGCCGATTGATGACTTGTGATATTCTTTGATGAGTCTATATCTGTCCTCGACCTTTGGTATTGGTAAGTTACTTCTAGATAAGACGATTGATATTAATTTTTCTTTAAAGGTCTTGTTACACTGCTTAATTACGTGTTCCTAGTCTGCGAGCGTAATTATTTCCAAATCTCTGATAAAGCCAAACGTTGTTATTCTCTACTTTTCAGTCAGTAACTGTAGTGTTTTTATACACCCAGCAATATCCAGTCTTAAGGGTTTGTCGTGTAGGTGTTTCTTTAAAACGATTCCGAAAATGTACGCCTCTCTGTATTTTGTTACGATGATTTCGCCCACAAAACATTGTGTGTTCTAAGAGCTCCTCTGCGTGTATGTAGCGCCTTTCTATTAAAGCGTTTAGTACTTCTGTCTCGAGGATTATGTCTTCTGCCAAGATATAAGCAAGGTTGCATTTATGCGCAAACGGGTTATTGTTCAGACTTCGTACCCCAGTAAATAGCTCTTTGTCATTAGGATCTCTTTCCCACTCTAGTGAATCTTGTTCTAGTCGCGCCTTAGCTATTAAATAGCGTGCCATGGCTTCTCTCACGTAAAGGTTTCTTTGGAAGTTTGCCGGTCGTTCTTCCTGCTCTGATTCGGATTCGTCCTCTGTTATAATATACGGCGTGAAGTGATTTCCCGCTAGGTGTAAATGTATAAATTCCTTACCTTTGTTTAGATTAAAGTGACAGTAATTATTTTGGTTATTTGTTTCGAAATGTACACATACGTTGTATCCGAACTCGGTCGAGAATACATATATGCAATCCGTGTCTCTATCGTATGTTTCTATCGTGCGTTAACTGTTTGAATGGTTTCGCACAATCTTTATGCTGTGAGTACACGCAATACCGTTGGGCCATTGCATCTAAATCTGTTTCCGTGTATGGTGTCGGGGTAGGCTGAGCCCTGGGTGACGTGCCCATAGTTCCTGCCGTTTGATCGGTTACTGGTTGATCGTTAAACAAGCCCTCCATTGGCTCTACGGACTTGGGGCGGCTTCCTTCCGTTATATGACTAGTATTATCGTGTTTGCTCATGTTATGAAGGCGTAGGTCGATGTCTACCGTGGATGCATCTGAAAAACTGCTCTCAGGCAGAAGTTTTGCGTTAGCTCGATTGTCTATTTGAGGTGTAATGTGATAAAAATCTTTCCTTGGTCTGTAGATGGGAAGAGTGTGTTTTAGAGTGCTAGGATGACTGTCGTGTTGAGCTAAGAAAATATGTGTGGTAAGAATCTGCTGTGGAGAGTCTATGCTTTCGTATGGTGTTTTAGCGCTTGGATTTCTTTTATTGACCCTTTTTTCGTTGGATATCTTGTTGCTACTCTGCACTCCGCTTTCCCATATTTTAATTAGAACTCCTGACTTATCTTGTTTACTTATTTCCTTTACGTCTACGGTGAGGCGAGTTCGAAATTTATTCTCCTTGCCAAACAACCCCTGCGGGAGGTTTACTATCGGTGATTCTGCACTCGTCGGTTTATTACCGGGGCCTACGTTACTCGGCTCGCTGTTCGTATTATGAGGGATTGACCTCGATGTTTCATGACTGTTGTTACTGCTTGGTGTCAGTCTCGGCGTTAGTGGTAATGATAGGTCGTGGCAATTTCTTTCTCGACAAAGTTGCGCGATATTTCTACCTCCTGTTTTCGTTCTACTTGATCGGCTCTTAAGGGTTTATCTTTGGCGTCACTACCTAAGCTGTTGTTGCTGTCTTCGCTGATTTCCATGTCGTTTCTGTGGAACTTCAGCGGGCTTCTATTAAGGGTTTGCTTTCGTGTGGGCCTCTTAGGGTCGTCGTTGTAATTCGTTTCCCGAGTATGTGGTGGACTTGCGGCTTGCACTCCGAGTCTCATATTTTCTTCCTTGCAGAGTTTCTCTAAGACCCTGTTCGGATCCACCTGACTGAGAATTAGCTCGGATGTTTCCCGTGAGTTGGGTAATTTGTGGCATGAAGGGTATATTTTCCCGGTTTTCTCGCCGTGAACCTTTTTGTAAACTCACTTTTTACCATTTCTCGTTCCCGTCTTGGACCCGTGATCTCGGTGTAAACTAAGACTTGTCGTTTCCTTTCTTTTGGGTTTCTAGAGTTTTCAGATTCCGTCGATATCCTTTCTTTGTCGGCAATATTTGCCTCTTTTCCTTGTTGTTTTAAATCGTTGTATCGTAGCGCCGTGCTTTTGCTAATCCGCCAACTCGTACAATTCTGCATTTGGTCTTTCTAGATTTTCTTCTCCTTCCTTAAGTATAGGATGTCTAGAGAGAGCATCTGCGTTTCCGTTGCAAACTCCGGGTCTGTATACGATGTCGAATTCGTAGCCCCTGAGCTCTGCTTTCAATCTGTTTAGCAATCTGTCAATTATTCGGAGAGTGAGAGCGAGTCGTTTCGTAGCAGCGGGAGTGCGCATGAGGAGAGGCGACCAATCAAGCAAGTAGTCAAGCCGGAGTACCGAGAGGATAGCCGATATAGGCAAAAGAGAACAAACTTATCGCGGAGCGGAGACGACCTGTCAAATCAAAAATTGCAGACAGTCAAAATTTTGAGAAGCTGGGGAATTTCCAGAACCTAGCTGGAAAGAATGAGAATGTAGGGGAAATTCAAGTTAAGAGGAAAACGGAGTCAGCCAAATCAGCTGATGGGCCGTTTTCCGAGATCCTTGAGAAGGAGCAGACGCTTGCCAGAGAACTCGAGAGAGAGGTAGATGAGAGTGAGGTGACGGTAGCAGGATTAACAGCTTACAATAGAAACTACGTGTTTGTCTGTCTCGGCGGTAAAAGAATCTTAGCGTTATTAGATCCAGGAGCAACGCTCTCGATGGTATCTACGAAAGTCGCGGAGCACTATCGAGGTCGACTACTGTTGATTAACATGCGGGTTCAAACTGCGACCGGGAAATTAAGCCAAGTGCGACGGGTGATGCGTGTAAAGGTAGACTTAAATCAGAATGTGAGGGAAATCGATTTTAAGGTAGTGCCGGATTTAGATCACGACGCGATTTTAGGATTTCTGTGAAAAGTAAGACGTAGACACGAGGCACGGCCGGAAGCTGTGGAGAGTCTGCAAAGGGCCGTGGCATGCGTTCGTGTCGGCAACTAAAAATAAGGAAACGTTAGTTTTTGCGGAGTGTGCGGGTATTTCGGCCGTCGAACCTAATCAGCGCAAGAAGATTCAAAAAGTCGTTGATAGGGTCCTAGCGAATCAGCCGGAAGGCGCGGGTCTGACGTGGATGGCAAAGCATCATATCGTCGTCATCGTATCACAGATTCGCGGCCAATTAGGCATCGCTGGAGACCATGCAATTAATGGTCGAGGAAGTAGAGCGTTTATTTTTTGAGGGGTTTATCGAGAGATCTGCGGGTGATTACACTAACGCGCCGGTCATGGTTCGGAAGGCCAACAGTACGTTCCGGTTTTACATAGATTTCCGTCATCTGAACAAGATTAAAAAGATGCGTATCCGATAAAGAGCATGGATTTGATATTAGACTTGGATTTGAACATAGGATTCGAAAAGCTTTACAGGTTTCGAAATGAGCTGATGCTCGACCCGATAATTAATCGGGACGAGGGTTGGCGATTAGTAGTGCCGGTAGAGCAGCGTGAGCGCGTTCTTTCGGATGCTCACTGCACACCGTCGACGGGACATTTGGGTGTGGAGAAGACGTACGAGCGGCTGGCGCGCGAATATTATTGGAAGGGAGTGTATCACTACGTGTATAACTTTGTGAACGAGTGTAAGACGTGCCAGATGCACAAAGTGTCGCCGAAGGAAAAACAGGGCCTGCTCGGCAAGAGAATAGTCGAGAAGCCTTAAGTAGTGGTAGCCGCAGACTTGATGGAATTTCCACCGAGCAAATTGCAAAATAAATACTTGGTTGTATTCCAAGATTTATTCACAAGGTGGGTGGAAGTTAAGCCGATCCGTAAAACGGACAGTAAGTCAGTGGTTCGTGCGTTCGAAGAGCCTGTGTTGTTTAGATAGGAGACGCCGAAGTATTTTCTGTCGAACAATGGGAAAGAGTTCGACAACCAGTATTTAGTTGGAGTGTTGAAGGAGAATGGTTTGAAGCACGTCACGACGCCGCCATATTATCCTCAAGCGAACCCCGTAGAACAGAGCAATCGCACTTTGAAGACGATGATAGCAAGTTTTGTGAAAGGAGACCACTGGAATTGGGATGTGCACGTGCACGAGTTTCGTCATGCGGTGAACACGGCCGTACAGTCGTCTCTCAAAGTCTTGATGCGCTGCACGACTTGGTGTCAAAGCACATTGATCAAGCGCAAGATAAACAACCGAGAGAATACAACAAAGGCCGAAAGGTAGTTACTTTTCAAGTGGCAAGTTTGATGGATCAGCGCACTCATTCACTTTTGGACGCAGTGAAAAAGTTCTCCGCAAAGCTAGCGCCGAAGTGGGAAGATCCATTTGTGATCGAGGAGGTGCTTGGCCCGACAGTGTATAAGCTGGGCCCTGCGCCAGGGCAGGCTACGAGTCGGAGGGTAGCGAAGGCCGATATTACGGAATTGCGGCAGAAAAGCTTAGAAGGCAGCGAACCTTGCCTGATTTTCTTTATAGTTTTCAGGTGAACGAGATGCCGTGGAAGATGCCGCGACTCTGTGGCCACAGCAGCCCCGACGAGGAGGAGGAGAGAGTTCTACTGAAAGAGCCACGATAAAGCGAGCAGCAGCCGCCAGGACGAGCCGAAGCGGAGGTCTCAGCAATTCCGCAGAAATCAGCCAAGGAGCGTGTCATCAAGATGCAACCTAGAGCTGCTCTTCCTGCACTGAAAGTTCGAGAAACTGGCCAGGAGACCAGTGTAATCAAGCTGGAGCCACCGCCGGCAGCCACCGTCTTGCTAGCTCCAAACCCTGAGAGCGAGATGGAGTGCGAAGAGCTTGGTAAGGGGGAGGCCTCTGTATCGGCTGATATAGTTGCAGGAGCCATTGAACCAGCAGCTGCAGAGGTCGTGGCGTCAGTCGCGGCAGTAACTTCGGAGGAGACGGCAAAGGGAAATCCTGGGCCGATGACGTGGAAGACGAGTCCAGCTAGAACCCCACCCCATCCAGGAAGCCACTGAGAGCGCGTGCCAGGTTGAGGAGGCACAGCATAGGGAGACACGACCACCGATTAAGATTCCGCCGCTGCCTAAGATCGTTTCGGCCGTGACGTTCAACCCAAACTTCATACTGCTGGATAATCTGGAGCGGCACGCATGGTTGCAACCGTTTGATGCATCTGTTTTATTTCAGAGGAACCTGGCCGAGCGACAGGGAGCTATTCTGAAAAGCTGGGGCTCTCATTGCCGTCCCCGAATGATTCTGCCGCTGCAGAAACCGACCGAGAGATCCGCAGTGAAAGAGACGACACCGGATTCAGCGCATGAAGTCCGAGGAAGAGCCGGAAGATCAAAGCGAGGTGGAGTTAGAGAGCGAGAAGGCGAATAAGGAGCTAGAAAAGTATCTCCAGGCTGGAACTGGCAGTTCGACGAGCAACGGCTCGACGCTGAGGCTGCGATCTTCTAGTGCGCCGATTCCGAGGATGATCCCGTTCGACGTTAGGCAAACTGCTCTAGTCAACTGGGAAGAGGATTGGGACAACGAGGGCCAACAGCCACCGGCAAGAGTAGCCGTTCAAGTGCCAGCGAGAGAAGAGGAAAACGAGCCTAAGACACCTCGTAGGAAGAGTCGTAAGAGAAAGAAGGCTTACAATCCTCGTCGCCAGCTGACAGTAGATGATTATTTCCCGCTGCACTTTGAGTTGCGTGAAGCTTCGCTGAGCCCGGAGCCCCCGTAAGACTAGGTCCAAGTCGAGAAGAGGGCGCATTCGCAGGCGCACCACAGAGAATAGCAAAAAGAACGAGCAGGCCCTCTTTACCGTCTGCTGGAGAATTCCGCTGCCCAGGAGAAGCAGCTTGGCGGAAGAATAACTTCGCTTTGAGCCAATTGCCACAGCGAAGAGAAGGAGTTTTGTTTAGAGATGGTCAGCCGGTGCCTGTCGTACCAGCCATCTTACTGCCGTCTTACTGCTGTTCTAACTGCTGCCCAGAGCCGAAAAGCGCGATTACTGCGTCAATTGCGGACGACACGGCGCGATTTGTTCTAACTCGTGTGTTTTTCTCTTTTTCTCTCAGTGCGAGTGTTAGGCGAGGAGTCTAGGAAGCCATAGGACGAGGAGCAACGTCAAAAATTCAAGGAAGCAGCGAATTCGGGGAGAGGAAGAAAACCGAGTGTGAGAGTTCGCGGAACCCTTGTAACTCCGGCTGCGTCCGGAGAATTCGCGAAAAACTGTAAGCGTGTATGAGCGGGTTAGCGCGTTAAGCGTCGCAGGGGAGCAGGTTGCTGGATGCGAGTCAAGCGTGAGTGGGGAGGCAAGCCGTCGAAGAAAGGGGCCGTATTAACGGTCACAAGCTCGATATCAGGCTAGTCGGTGCGCGAATTGAGCGCCGTCGTGGGGACTGTCTGATACGCGCGCGCTGATTGGTCTGGCCGGAGCAGAGAAAGCGCGCATCGTCGCAGGGGCCGGCGCGGCGCGACACTTCTTGTCTGACCGTTGCCCAAGACGCACGTATCGATTAACAGTCTCACCAGCTTCCTGATGCATCGCAAATTCGAGGTGGAAAATCGTGAGTGTTTCGGGAGAGCGCGTTCGCGTGTGCGAGACGAGAAGTCGAGCGAGAGTGAGGGTGAGTGGGAGTGTGAGGGAGAGCGAAGAGGCGAGAGGAAGAAGACGGACATTCCGCAACCATTTCAGGCCAAGGCGACGAGGATTGTGAGGAGACGACCCAGCGACGCCTGGATAGTCCTGGACCGGGAGGTAGATAAGAAAAAGACAAGGCGAGGAAGCAGACAAGGCGAGGAAGAAGACGGGGCAAGCAGCATCAAGACAGAGCCGGAAGCAGCTGGAGGCCAGCGTCTTTTGTACGACTTGTAAGTCAAACTTACTCAGGCTAAGCCCTAATTCTGTCCAGCGTGCCGCGACGGTGTGAACGCGTGAGTTGAGTAAGAGTGAGAGAGATTTTTTTTTTTAGATTTATTAGATTTATTTGGCGTACAATATGTTGTACGATAAATTGTATACAGCAGGAATAGTAGTACAGCAAAAATGTGTATTGTGATAGTATGATAATGTGAAGATGGGTTAAGCGACAGTGTGTGAGTGTGTGCGTTTGCGTGAATGTGTACAAGAGATTCAAGTGTTTGTATTTTCAAGCTCAAGAAAGTGCTCTTTAGCTAGTCTGTTGAAACCTGAGACAGATGTAGTGTTACGAATGTGAGATGGTAGGTTGTTCCATAGGTATGAGGCGCTGATATGAAACGAGTTCCTCAGCGTCTCCGTCGCGAATGTCGGAATATCCAGAGGTATCACCTCCCCCCTAACAGACCGAAGTGTCACGCGGAAGTCAAAGTATGCCAGTACGTATGATGGTACGGCTGTGTTAAACATTTTTCTTAGGAAACAAGCAGTGAAATACTTCTTACACCATAGATGTACCGAATTCCTGTATTCACGAGCCTCTGAAGTTTTAGGTCGAGTTCCTGCGTCAGGTCACAGTATACGAGAGAACAATAGTCTATAAGAGGAAACAGGAGGGCCTGCACGTAAGTGCTTGCGCAACCTGAGATTGGTGCTTTTCCTGAAAAAGTAAAGCCTGTACATTAGCCTGTACATTGGCATCTTCAGATGAGGATAGTTGGTCAGAGTTAAAGTCCCCCATCATAACCTTCGTGGAGTAGTTGTGCATGTGAGTTGTTAGTTCGTTAATAAAGTTAGAGCCTTGCAAAAAAGGAGCATGAGGTGGACGATACACAACCCCCACGAAGATGGGAGAAACTCCCTTGGCCGATATCTCACAAAAGAAGTATTCAGGCTTGCCTGGCTTGCCGGACCATTCACCGTTGGATGATNGAGCTTGATGGCGGACGTGATGGGATGAAATGTATGTGTGGCTTACACACTTGTGTAATATACTCCCTCCACGTAAGCTTAGAGTCGAGCACCAATCCCAGATTACGCACGGAAGATTCAAAGCTGACCTGGGCACCCCCTATGTTAATGAAAGTGTTAGCTGTTGAGGGTAATGCATTTATGTAGTAGGGAGAGCCCAGGACAATTGCTTCAATTGCAGGACAAGGCTTCATTGTGGAGTGATGTTTACGGCGAGCGGGATCCGAGCTAAAAAATCATCCAGCTCGGCGTCGGTGGTGATGACGGTGGCACGTTCGTTGTCATCGTTGCAGCGCACGAACAATCTCCCGTCCCTGACGAACGTTCGGCAGCCCTGCCTCCTCTTGGCTTCCAGCCTAGCCCGTGAACGCAGCTTGTGGACGTCGGTGGGGAGTAGCTCATTGATGTTTATGAGCCCTTGGTGGTCAGGGCTCAGAGCTTTGGCCTCCTCCATCACGGTTGCGTCCAGCTCGTTGGTGTGGAGCTTGCGTTTACGAGTTTTGGCAACGACGATTGCTCGTGCTAGTGCACTCGACGAGAGGGTGACGGCCAGTGGTGGCAATCTGCCATCATTCCTGGCGATGTTCCGGGGTGCATCGAGCCTACCCATGACCCTGACGGATGCAACATCTCTCCGCAGGACCGTTGGGTCAAGTGCGTTTATGACTGCAAACGCGAGAAGATGCAGCGAGGTCTCACGGGTGTAGTGCAAGCCCGTGATAACAACAACGCTATTTGAGGTCTGCTCCTGCCGTCGTTTGACCTCAGCCAGCTCACTGCGGAGGCTGCTAATTTCCGCAGCGCTGCTGCTGTTGTTGCTGTTGTTGTTGTCTTGATGCAGTGCTGGGCTCCTCGATGAGAGATCTTGGACTTGTGCCTGCAACTCGGTGATGGTGGACTCAGCATTAAGTATGCGAGTCTTGAGTGCAGGCAGCTCATCGAGGGCCTTTAGACGCTTCTCCAGCGGGTTAAGACGTTGCTCAATTCTCGAGATCCTCTCCGACACGATGTTTTGTGTCTGGATGGCTTCCGCATGTGCATTGCGGATGTCATCGAGAGCTTCACGAATGTCCTTCAATGCAGCTTCGATGGTTGGTGATAAGCGAACTGGTGATGTACATCGTGAAGTATTGGCTGATGGTGGTGCCGATCTTGTCTTCTTCGTCCCCGGTTGTTTTGGGGTGGTCTTGTTAGTCGCTGTTGTCGCAGTCACCCCCGCCGCTGATGTTGACCTGAGTCCCGCTTTGACACCCTTGGCGTCCGCACAGGGAGGACAGGCTATAAACTGCCTATCGTTTACCACGACTGTCTTGATGTTGATGGTGTTCAGACATTTGACATGGTAATGGAGCTTGCAAAAAGCACACCTTTTCGGCTCCTTGTGCTGAATAGGCTGTTTATAGCTGCCGCATTGCCGAAAAGGCACTTCCCCGCTCTTTTCGCCGTTCTCACTCATTTTCGTCGATAACTTACTGGCAGTCGGTAGGAATTGAACCTGTTGTGATTTTCCAACCCTTACATACCGCCGTAGCCCGAACGGCGGAATCCTTGCGGAACTCCGGGATCTACTTAATAAATAATAGTGTCGGGCTTCGGGGCAGGGTTGAGACGCAAGTTCTCACCCATAAATTAGCCACCACAAGTTTGTTACTAATCGCCATTTTTTCTACCGCCCGCTGCCGGCTTTTTGGGTATCACGTATGTAGGAGAGCTGTAGGTGAATCTGTTGGTCTGATTATGTCATCCTTCGGCATCTGCTCTATCTGGCGCCCTACCTCCTCTTCTTCTTCTTGACTTGGTCTGTATCCTTTCGATCGTACAGGGACATTTGTAGAAGTAGATATCTTGCGACACTAGTGGGTAGCCCGAAGGTATGCGGCTTCTCTCGGATGATTTCTTTAACATGAGTTATTGCTTGCTCCGTTAAATCCTCAAGTCTCTAGATCAAGAACTTCAAAAATTCTTTCAGCCCTGTCCTTGCTTTCATTGGAAGATATCGATAGTACATTGACAGTCTCTTCAGGTTCGTCTTTTTCTAGATTAAATTCTTTTCCTACCTCTTTTACGGCTTCACATGCTTCCAGTGTTACCTCTGGTGGATTTAACGCTACCTCATATTTTATAGTATTAACGCATAAGGCATGTATTTTTCTGTCTGTCCAAATTCTATACATCTGTACGCAGCGTTAACCATTCCACCGTATTTTGAAAGCACATCCCATCCTAAGATTCCATCAGTATCAATGGGAAATTCATCGGGAACCACGTGCACGTTACACTCTAGTCCCTCTAAACACATATTTGTCCTACCTTAACCTAAACATTCGCCCGGCGTAACTCCGTTAATGACAATTATGTATTGTTTATCAGTTATCGTCCTACTAGTGACATTACTCGCTTTAGTCAACGTAATATCAGCTCCACTATCCGCATAGAAACGTGCTTTTCTCCCCTCTAACTTTTTGCTCGTAAGCTCTACGAGCGGTGGTTTACGTCCTGCTGTAGCAAAGCTTATTAAATACATCCGACTATTAATTTTCTCCCGCACATTGGCTTTTTTCGCCTGTTTTGACTGTTCTTTTAACTTATTAAACTGCACAGCTACCTCCTAAATTTGCTACTTTGAATTTCCGATTTTTTTCTGCTTTTCACTGATTTGCTTTTCTACTTTATTTTTTTGTGTTGGCGTCGGTTTCGAATTCGGTAAATTGTTGCTTATTGATTTCCCGATACCCCCGACTGGTAACGAGCATCCGGGTAGTTTAAAGAATCTCTGGACTGATTTCTGGCATTTCTGTTATTTCGTCTATTACGATCATTGTTATAATTGTAACGATTGTTATTATTGTTGCCTTTACCGTCGTTGCGCCTATTGTCCAATCCTCTGTCATTTCGCCGATTAACGAAATCTCGGTTGTTTCGACGATTTCTATCATTGTTGTACCTATTATTGTTGTTATAATTCTTGTCGTTGTCTTGATTATTGTATCCATTATTGTTATTATAATCTCTATTATCGTCTTGATTATTGTACCCATTATTGTTGTTATAATTTCTATTATCCCCGCCGTTGCGTTCTCCTAAATATCTGCGTACGTTATTCTTTTGATAAGCGCCGTTCTGTTTTCCATTATCTTCTTGAGGAGCGCTATTATTCTGCGTCGCATTATTTGCTTGCGGTGCAGGTATGACTTATGGCATCTGGGCCGGAGTGGGTACGGGGAAGGGGGTATACACTACTGGCTGAGCAGGAGCTGCGGGTGCTGACGCTAGCTTTTCAAGTTTTTTCTTTACTGAGACGGAATTTTAGTGCTGTCTTCGCGAATCGGATCCGGTTGCTGACTGTTCGCCCGGTTCGCACTAGTACGGTGTTCAAATGCTACGGCATCTATAATAGCTTCTCTGAGACATAGTGGACTTTTAGAACAAACTTAGTGTTGTAGTTCTCCGTTCAGACTGAATAAAAATGGTTTGAGGGCCTCGTTATCGGCGTTATTTTTATAGGTAGCTCTCTCTCTCAGTTGCACATGTCGCGGCTCGAGTCATAGATGTTTAACAATCGATTGTGCAATCTTTGAACGCGTAGTATGTAGTCTCCAGCACTTTCTCCTGCATATTAGCAAATTACTTTAAGATCAGCTAAAATTTTATCCGCTCCGCAAACGCCGCTGTACTGCATTTCAATCGGCTAACAACTGCTCTACGGTATCGTATTGCGTCAGGCGCGAAGTGTAGCCGTCAGCAGCATGTCCTCGAAACTTCGATGCCAATGAGTTGAGTACCCAGCGTTCGGATTCCGGCCCAAATTCGTGAATTACGTTGCGAACTGCGCGGCAAAATAGTGCAAGCATGTCTGGATTACCCTCATAATGAGGGATTGTGTTTAATGCTTGGTGTAACGACAACATCCAGCCTCCGTCCCGAGAGCGGTCTCTATGCTGTTGTGCGTTTTGTGCGTGTCGAATAATCGGATCAAAAGGACTTTCAAGCCGATCGTCGATCCCTTGCAATAGTTAGTGGTCAATTCTTCTAGAGAGCAAAAATTGCCCGCTGCTGCTGTAGCAAATAAACGAATCCAACAATACTTTTGATGACTTGTATACAACTGATTCTGCTTCTGCTGAGGAGAATAAGACTTCTCAAGCGAATGAAACTATACAGGCTGCTGCTGATACGACATTCGAATCAGCAAACAGCGACAGCGACAACGACGACGGAGCAAAATCGCTTTCGCTACTTTTGCGTCGTAAAAATGTGGATAAGGTTTACGGCGTGCGGAAGTACCAAGACAGCGGCGGATACAAATTCGGCAAATCAAGAATATAGTATAATGGAGATATCATTACAGTCGATATCATTACTTTCCCGAAAACCGACGGTGTCCTCGAACTCATTATTACCAAAAATTCGAATTGTACTCTGGTCTCGGCTACGATGATTTCTGAAATTTCAAGGTTTTCATTAGTATTATTTAAAGAAAAATTTCCGAGCTTAGTTGTCCTCTTTTTCTGACGGAATTTGTTCAGTCCCAAATCCAATTTTACTATATTATTTGACCTGATAACAGGAGTGGATTTACCTTGCAAAGTTTGCTTCGAATTTAGATTCCCAGCTATTATCATCCAACAATTTGGACCTCTCACAAGGAAGGTACCCGAACCCGACCTCACCGATTTCAATGATTTTACGATATGTGTAGTACATGTGAAAATAAGAGACACGTATTTTTTCTTATCGGCTC